>VALG01002283.1:0-17389 GCA_009835305.1 Ipomoea purpurea
TTAAACTGAATTTGGAGTATAAAATTTGTTAAGTGCATCTAGAAAAGCTATTGGAATGTTTAAAATGTTGCACCACTCTAATTTTTCCCTTCAACCAATTATAATTAATTGTTAGTGTAAAAATTATAAGACTTTTTTTAATAGATAACCAATCAACACAATTTAGGTTAGGCTGAGGCGGGTAAGGGCCAAGTCAGCCAACACCCTGCCTCTCGAAAAATGTAGCGATTATAAAGAAATAAAATTGCTTCTTTGCGTCAGCTATAGTGTTAAGTAGTATTATTAAAATTGTGATATATATATGAATTAGATTAGAGAAAGTGCATATGAAGTAGTGAGAAGCATGCAAAGATCTCTTGGCACAGATGGTATATGTGCAGTTGGGAATTTGCATGGCATTTGTGAAGGGCCAAAGCTATTGAATGCAAATGATAGAACATTGAGGGATGATGGTAGGAGGTGATGAGATTGACTCCTGGTTGCCTGGTTGTTATTGCTCATTGAAGCCACAAATGTTGCTGGTCATTTTGCTGTTTTGCAGGTAAATATTATTATTATCATTATCAAATATAAAATACATAGAGTCTAGTTCAGATCGTGTCGTCGCTTAACGTCGCGGTCAAACCATACCCAATATGGCTTAGGAAACCACACAAATACATCCCAAGGGTTGCCCGAGAGAACATTTGGGTGATATATGAATCACAGTGACTTAATGACTCAACAAACAGTGCCAAAATGCGGAGGATCTGCCCACTTTAGGCATACCCTACAACTGCTAGCCCTGCACCGAAGTTCAACCTAGTCTCTTTCCCGAAATACTGCCTCGATCGAACCAGTGAGCTAAAATACCTGGCCTAACTGATTGATACCAGTGAGCTAAGTCTGTGCAGGCATTACCTTAGACGATCATTAATATCAAATTATTAGAGGTAATTAAATATAGGTAATTATTAATTATGGCATAATGAATATGAAACAGGTGCAGCTTCAGAATGCTACCCAGATCATCACTTCTAACAGCCTGCTATGCTCATTGCAACAGATGCAACTGCAATTCTCACATTCTTCAGTAGAACTGATCCCCAGTTTTGAAACTTGATTCAATCTCTCAACTTATTTCCTGTATCTACACGGTAAGTATATAATTAATCCAGATACCTTTATTTTTCTAAAACACAATTATTTTAATTATTGTGGTATCTTTGTAGCTGTTATGATTGTCAAAAAAATTAGAGTCGAGCTTCCAATTTTCAAATCGAATAGAGTTTCAATCATTATGACTATTCGGGTTTGACTAGGAGGCGTTTACGTAGTACACAACATCCATGCGAGAGACCTCGAAGAATATTCTTCCTTAAAATCATAGTTTTCGTTGTTCTAACTAATTATTGGTTTTTGATAATTATCATGGTATTTATTAATTGTAATTACATGGCATTTTTATATAAATTATTTAAAATATGTAGAAAATGTAAATGTTGAATTTAAATTAAATAAAAAATAGCAATCTTATAAATAAAGACCAAAATAAGAAATCATCAATGATTAACTAAATGATTTATGATGATAACAACAACAACATAATAATAAAAATAATAATACATAATAATGAATAATAATTAATAAAATAAAAACCCAAAGACAATATATAGGTTGGGAAACATGTATATTCGCCATATTGGTAAAACAATGATCTAAGGTCAATTTGGCTGATATTGATCATATTAATTGTTTGAATTTAGTTAAATACAATATGAAGTTGATTAATTAGCTTATGCAACTTCAAAAAGCTAATTCAAAAAGCTACTCCAAACAACTTTTTTCAAATTAGCTTTTTGAGAAAAGAAATTATACCAAAAGCTATTCCCTAACAGCGAACTTATAAATGTTTCTACAATCAGCTAATGTTATCATTATTTATACCCCTAATCTAACAAAATCAGTAAAAAAACTAACAGCTATTTTACCAAACAGGGTCATTGTGTTGGTATTCGTAATAATAAACAATGTACTTATGTGGCGCCCAGATTCAAAATACAAAATTTATATTTTGATGTTATAAATTTTGTAAAAATTAAAGTTGTATGTAAATGAAGAACGCTCTATATTAGCTTCATAATAGAGAGACCCATAGAGAGAAAATTCCTATGAGAGAAGAGTGTGCATGCCCTTTTTTTTGTATTAACACTCCCCTTCAAACCACGCACGCATTGCACGATCTTTAATCAGGTCATCAAGGGAGCTGTTTTATACCTTCAAAATCGTCGCAAGAATTATATTGTATGCGAGGCACAGCCATTTCGTTATCTATTATGAGGGCATACTATGTATTGGGATCCATACTGTTCCCATATATAGAAGGACCGGGACCCCAAACTTCTCGATCGCTATGGTCGCCAAATGTCACACTCACCCTTTTATCCATATCCGCGCTCCTATGTGAGAAATGATAGTTCTTAAGACCCTTCTATCATTCTCTCTCTGTGTTTTACCTGCTACTCACAATTGTACGCGTGTGGAACTCAAGGGCCTTAGGGTTCTCTGCCATTCTCGAATATGCTGATATAATTTAAACTTCCTAAAACAATGAGAGTATTATACTACTTCGGATATCTGCTCTTACTAAGAGCACCTGTATTGCATGTAGTTGTTTATCATCTTTTGAAATGTAAGTTATATTTTAGTTAGTAGTCAAATGAATGGATATTAGGTAAAGTTGTCCAATATATCAAGAGATCCTCTCAAACCCGTAGAGACCATTATGACTACGAGTCGCGTGTAGACTTACTCTCATTTATCATGCTCCTGCTAGTAATTTTGGTAGTATTAGTATATCTCAATCTTTCTCCCTTTTTGGTATCCTGCTACTGATGAGACATTGTTGGCTTAAGAGGTGTTTGTTTGTATAGATAACAAAGTTTAGAACTAGGTCTGTTAGATAACTTGTAATGAGTGGAGGTCTAGTTACATTAATCCGATGGGGCGCCTTGTCAGAGTATGTAGTTCAGTTGACGATAGATCCGAATTAGAATGAAAATAAAATATTAAAAGATACTTATAAGATTCCGAGTGTAGGTACAAAAGAGCTCACACAAAACACGTCCTCTTTATTATTTTAATGGACGGGAGAGTCAGACCACGGTGAATGTTCTATTATAGGTAACTGAAACCTATATTCTTCTAATATCTGGTAGAATTTTATTTCACCTTCAACAGCTTCTATTCTTTGCCTCTTTATTTTTCTCTCAATTATATATTACTACCCTCCATAGACCTGCTTTCTTTTTGGTAAGACAATCTTTTGGATGCAAACGGAGACAGCACCTACCATCAACTGGTTTTTAGCCTTTGGAGACTTTAGGACGCTATTTGAGCAACTTACAGATTAATTCTCATCAAAATACAAGCTTCGTTCCTTTCAACATAAAATTTGCATTAAACAACTTTTTTGTTTTGAATTAAAAAGTCATTTTGGGGCGCATTGATATAGTACAGCATATCAGCATAGGCAGATTTACAATTGTAGTGCAAAAGACACGCGCAGGGTTTTTCATTAGTAGAGAGACAAATCAGATGGCTTCTCATATTAGCATATATTTCACATACTCTATGGGTCTTCTAAAGAATATATAACTCATATAATACTACAACACCAGCACGTAGCTCAGAACAAACCAGACGATTTAAGGTGGCGACCCTAGCCCAGTCAATAGTGGGGCGAGGGCAGGTGTCCGTCCCCGAGGGATTGAATGCTCTGTTTATTTGCTCCGTGAAATGATTTTTTCTCAATAGTGCTCGGCGGTGGGACACGGTTCGACTCCTAAATTATTTTTTCACCCAGGCTATTGGCGGAGGGGCGGGTTGCTGCGGCGTGGTATGCCATAGGATTAATGTTGGGGACTGCTAATATACAGACGCGGTCCTCATGGGAGGCGGGTGTGGGAGGCATTATGAGCTGAGAACGAATGGTCTAGCGGCAAAGTATTTAAGTGCATACAGAAAAATGAGCAATTTTAATTTCCCCGTGCGGAGATTTCTAGCTATTTTGTGAATCTTTCCATAGGTTCCTTCAGGGGAAAAGCCTCCTTGCTATTTGATGATCTGATATCAAATTCCCTTTTTGGGCCTAACCAGTAAATTTTTCCCCAAAAGCATTTAGGGGCGAGATTCTATTCTCGAGGTGATATATAATTGGGTTTGGCTTGTTAGCTCTCATTATACTCATTAACTGATGAAAATTCATATAGTCTCACAGTACCCATGAAAATTTAGAAAAGTGTATGGGGGGTCTTATCGAACATAAAAGGTCGAGGGGTTTAAAGACCCTGGGAATAATAACATAGAGAAAATATTTTCGGCTATATCGCTCAATGAGAGCCGGTGGACACCCCGAATGGTGTCTACATTCCCTCATTTCGCCAAATATGCCATACTTAATCCCTTAACACTAACCTCGGTAGGGGTTTATAATCGACCTCTCTATCCGCTTAGACCCCTCCGGTAGTGGTGATTGAAAAGCCTAAACAAAGCCCCCAATAAGGAGATATAGGAGGGCTCTGTCCCCCCGCCCCTTAGAACCGTAGCCTCTATGTATGCGTGGTGTTCCCTTTGTACTAAGTGATGAAAGGTAACCGTTACCGAGCTGTGAGGTTCTACTTTTTCGGAAAGCCGAGGGGGAAATTCCCCCAGGACGGTAAAAAAGCGGGAAACCGGCGAAAATTTCTTTTTCCCGTGATTATTATTCTTTAGATTATAATATTCTTCCTCCTAGACTTAAGACAAACTTATATTTTCGTCGCTGGGAGGATTATGATAGTATCATATTAGATAGCTTATTCTCTATATATCTCACAAAATTAAAATTTAGTAAGATCAATGTCACGGTTCACAATCCTCTCTCGTATTATGGCTTTCAGGTTTGGGAGGGGTATGGACTTCACCGAGCGAGACGTAGGTTCAAGAACAAGGAGCGGGAACGGGCAATCCATCTACCAGTGCAAATGATATGAAGACCAAGACATGACGGGAGACATGAATCTTTTACACCCGGATCTACAGATGTGATAATTCTTCCATCCCAATTTGCAGGTGTTGTATATTCCCCCAGTTATATTTCCTATAGCCACCTATTCCCCGAGTTTTTATATATCCTTTCTCCACAACACTACCTTATTATTAGGGGCAATTACATAGTTAATATGGTGAAACAGATAATATCCTCCTTTAATACTTAATGGAACAAAACCCCCAGGAAAATTATAATTATTGTGCCGTGGATAAGGAGCCGCAGTTATTAGGGGTGTCCCAAAGCCAACATGTCTCCCCAAATTAACGAGAGACAGCTATAGAGTGGGCGGTTTAACTTATAAGATCATCACATACATATGGCCATTCTGGTTTAGGCGTTTGTAACATAAATACATTTTCGATAAGGTGGGAGAAAGAAAATACCGCGAAAGGAGGGTTTGCCCTCGTCTCAACAAGTCGCGAAATAATGCTCTTCTTTCAGAGAGAGTACGCTCAAACCAATTATCAATAGTCCAACACAGACTTCATGTATGATAGGGTGCAGAAATGCTTCCATGTACTAGGTTTTTTCTTCTTTCGATGTTTACCAAATAAAAAGGGTTTGGCAGTTTTCTTCCGGTGTTATAGAATGGTGTGTATAATCACCATTTGAAAAGAAGATTCCGTGTTTAGTGTTGTGGGCGCGGGCGTTTTGTGGTGGGGATCATTAGTTTTTTTTTTGCGAAGAGAAACGATGTACAAAAGGACTAGTTCTCTGTATGTGGTAGGAAAATCAAAAGGCGGGGGTTATAGTAAATGTGAATGTCCGTTTAGCCAAGATCCTGCCCATTACGACCCCTCAAGGAGGAAGCTTGGAGGTGGAACCAAATATGAATCATAAATGGAGGTGTTGTGGGTGCGATAAAAAGAACATCCAATCGAAAACAACCAGTCCCCTACTTTAAGTTCTATGAACAAACTTTGTGTAATATGGAACATTTTCCCATATGAATTCTATTGAGAGAGCAATTACTTGTGGTCAATCTACAAAAAGTTTTACTTTTATAATAATTTCTCCATGAAGGGACCCACCACTAATGTATGGCCCTAAATCCCTCGGACAAGGATTGCTTTAACCAAGTAAAACAGTTAATAGTGTCAAATAAACCAAAATTAGACCTAAGTAGGAGAAAGCGAGATCGGAGCTATAATATATACCTATTTTATGCACCCCTCAGCGACAACGCAATCCAACAAGTGGGTTCTAATTATTCATATCCTTAGAGATAAAGCGCATAGAATACCAAAATAAGGTAAAATCAATACTATTGGACTATAAAAACCCTATTTTTACATTCAGAACAACCATCTTTAAGTGCCCAATCAAAATTTTTTAAAAATATTAATGCTCTGTTTTTCTAACTAAAAAGGAAATATGCATTTAAAGTTTCTTCCCTCGGGGCTAAAAAGATTAATTCAATTAAAACAATAGATCACCCATCATCTACTTCAGGTCATGTTATATCCGGCAAATTATGTTGTACTATGGTGCACACGGTTGGTAAAACGATGTTCGTTTACTAAAAAGCGCGAGCGTCCCACTTTAAAAAAAAAAAAATCAAGATCAATTTCCGGCAATAATCATTTTTTGTGCATAATTTGAATTATATATATCACAAATTCATAATTATATATCCACAAATTTCATAACATCATATCCACAGAATGAATAACAAAAACTCACAAATGAATGAATAAATATCACAATGAATGAACTAAATAATCATAAATCATAGACTAATGTACTCCACAATTTTCATAACTATATATCACAATTATAACTATATATCCATAATAATTTCATAAACTATAATACCCACATAATGCTGTATGAGCAGGAAAGTCAAAACTGATTTTTTATTTTAAACCACAATAATTCATAACTATATACATCTCACAATAATGTTGTTGATGGGAAATCGAGAACTGATTTTTTTTAAAATGGGATCGTGCGCGGTTTTTTAGTCAATAAATGACGTCGTTCTGTGCAACCGTCGTGCCAGGTGCATCGAGGTGCAAACGGTTGGTATCATATATACCTATTATGATTTTGCGAGCCATAATTCTATTGCAGCCCTCGGAAAACGTGTTTACCATTCTAGTGAACACTGGGGGTTTCCAAACGGCACCTGTTTTTATGTTAAATAATTATAATAATTCGTAAATGGTGGTGGTGGTAAACCAGCCTGCTTTGCGTTTTGGTTCAGCATTTACTGAATTTTTCATGTTATGAGAATGGGTCGATTGTATGTAAATTAATAATCTCAATAACAGAAAATTCATAATCTCATAACAAAATTCCCATAATCTCATAACAGAAAATTCATAATTTATGAATGTTGAAGAAGCTCAGGGCGGTCGTATAGTTTTGTAGGCCAAGGCAAGTGAAAAAAAAAAAAAAAAAAAAAAACAAAGGCCCCGATAATTTAGAAGTTAATATAACTTTATAACTAAATTTTAATGTTATATACAAGATAAAAAGAAATACCATTGTCACACTAAATTCCGAAATAATTGTAAAATTTTCAACATTTTTACAAAAAAAAACGGTACGTAAGCCAGTAGTTTAAAGGTTGGGAGAATGTAGTACTTTCTCTCCTGCAATAACTTAATTTGTCTATTTAAGCAAAGTGGTAAAGATGTTGTACTCAGATATGTCAATTAGCAGTCTTATACTTTAAGTATTCTAATTGAGTTAATACCCCAAAATCGTCCTCGACTATAGTGGTGGTTTTCCTCAATTTCGTCCTAAACGACTTTTGTGACCTAATATCGTCCCACGACTTTTGTGTTTCACTCAACTTTAGTCCCGCACTTTTGTGTTTTTGCTCCATTTAGTCCCTCATTTGTTATTCTGTCCATTTTGTGTTAAATAAATAGACCCAATTCAGTAATTTAATCTATTTTGACATCTCTTACTTATAGACATGTGAACTGCAAAATCCTTTTTTTTTTTTTTTTTACGAAATTATTCCCCAGCATTATCTAAAACTGGGCGAATATAAAATTTTGAATTGCAGTCCGGGAAGTAATATCGTACTAAGAAATGAGGAATATCTCGCACTTCACAAGTTGAAAGTAAATAGAGATCAATATGTGAACATTACTGAATTGTCCCTTTATTTAACACCAATTTCACGAAATAACAAATGGAGGACTAACATGAGCAGAAACACAAGTCTGGAACCTATTATCACCAACCAAGTCGTTTAAGGACGAAATTGAGAAAAACCACTATACGTCCGAGGACGATTTTAGGCATTAACTCAATTCTAATTCTATTAGGTAACTACTAAACACATTTGAATTTTTGTTTACAGTAATTCTATTCTAATTACAATAAACAGTAAAACAAAAATACCAAGAATTGAATTAGGATTTTTGCAGATTGCAGAAACAATAAACAAATCCTAATTGAAATAAAAAAATCCTAATTGACTGTAGTAAACAATAAACAAATCTAATTACATTAAACATAATACCAACAATCCTAATTCTAATTGTAGCAAACAATAAACAAATCCTAATTGAAATAAAAAAAAATTCTAATTGATTGCAGTAAACAATAAATAAAATCCTAATTATAATTGCAGTAAAAAAATAAACAACTCCTAATTGAAATAAAAAACCTAATTGATTGCAGTAAACATAAACTAATTACTATAAACAGAATACCAACAATCCTAAATCCTATAAACAATAAACAAATCCTAAATTTTCAATTCATTGCATACTAAGCCACTTAGTGCAACAGAACTTGAAATCAAAAAATACCTTTGTAATTGGTAAATGGTAATACCAGATAGAAATACCTTTGTAATTGGTAAATGGTAATACCAGATAGGGCCGGTGAGGCGGTGTCGCGGTGAGTGCAATTGATTCGCCGGTGAGTGTAATTGGATTTGCAAATAGATTGCAGTTTCTAAGTGGATTTGCAGATAGATTGCAGTGGATTCTAAATTCTAACTTCTGAGCTTTTATTGATGGATTTGATCTCTCCATTTTTACCGTTGAGATTTGAGAATGCCTGGCGACGCTTGGGTGGACGGTGGGTGCAAGAGAGTTTGCGTCTCCACTCCAGTCTCCTCGTATCTTCGACTGACTCGTAAAGTCGGGACGCAGCAACGGCAAAACAATAATTCTTTTTTATAATATATATAGTATTATATACTGTATAGCTTGAGCCTATGGGCCCTAGCTAGAGGTGGGTCCTGGGCAAGGGCCCAGCCTGCACTTGCCCAGGGCCGAGGCCTGAAGAAGCTTGCGCTACAGAGGAGCAGCCATAGGTTTCGCACGGGAATGTGTACGGTATGGTCCAAAGTTGACTATGTGCAGGCATTGATTTAATTAATTTATCGAATGCTGAAATCCATTCCTCACCTCAAATTAAAGGAAACGCGAAATGTGAAAATGATGAAAAAGTCAGCGTTAATTAAGAAAAAAAAAAAAAAAAAAGAGAGAATAACGGTGCCAACACCGTTGGGACGTATTCCACCATGGTTAGTGAACACGATTCCAATGACATAACGTTGTGTAACAGCTTTGCACAACCCCAATTAATGGTGCATATAAATGTATAATCTATAATTTTTATAAACTCGTAATCTTATAATTCTATACTGTAAATCTAAATAATTTTATAGATCAATAGCTGTTTCTTGCAAGAATAACTAACATTAAAGTATTAATGCATAAAAAATTAATATTAAAATTGATATAACATATATATCCACTATACAATTTATTAGGAGTCACCGTGCCAACTTGAAAACATTTGGGGAGTATTTGGCTGGTTTACTTGAAGCTTTTGATATTATCAACCTTTCCACTCAGATAGTAGCAACACGGGAACTTCAAGTGCTGAAGCTTCTATCTACTTCTGTGTGTAACTTCAGATGCTATTGCGGCTGCAATTACGATATATTGTTTCAATTCACAAAAAATACAATATGACGCTAACACTTTGTGTTATGTAAATTTTGACTATTTAATGATTAAGATAGAGATTTAATTTGAATGTGGTATCTGCATTTTTTAAAATTAAAGGACAGTGCACGGTCCCTTAATTCCTAGATGGTCACGGAGGGGTATTATTTTTAATAATTGGAGAGAATGGGTTTAACTATACTATCGTACAATTATTTTTTCCATTATTTTATATTTAGTTATGTAAAGGCTTTTTATTGATAGAGGTTTTAACATGTAATATAATTATTATGATTAAGTGCATGTTTCTTCATATATTAATGTGTATTTTATGTGCATAAGGGATCGGTCTGAATATATAGGTGCTATTGGTGAATACGTTTTTTTTCAGCGCGCATTATGCGACTCCGGCACGTACTTTCCGTTCTGGAATGTGTATTTTTTCTGACTATCTTTCTGTAATAATAGTAATGATCGTCAGTTTAAAGTTCATTTAGCTACTCAATTACATTATCTGGATCATATATGTTGCTGGCGGTTCATTGGTCGGAACATTAGATTTTTTTATATCTATTATTTAATATTTTATTATTGTTGTAATTTATTTTTATTTATTTATTTTTGTAGCTTCATTAATGTCGCCTTGGGGTTGGTTATTGTCTTAGGGATATGAATATGAAGAACACAATCGTCAAGATACACTGAAAAATTAATATATTTTTGTAGCGTTATGGTTTAGGAGACTGAATTTGTAACCTCTGAGATTTAAATATGTTTTGATTTTTAAATGTTTTCAGTGTCTGTATTTCTACAAGCACAATTAAATGATGGCGCCGCATATAATAATCTCTGAAATTATTACGTAAATAAATGATATGAAAAGGAATCTTTTCTATTATTTTTTATGTTGATTTTTAGATTTGTATCCTTCGTATAATTACGATCATTGGAATTTAAGATTTCTGGAGGCGGGTTATATTACGTGATTCGCTCGATTAATGATTGTGTTGCAAGGTGATAACTTACGATTTTGACTTAATATTGTTTCGTTTTACCATTCGCGCTATGATGGAAATCTTAAGTTTGTGGTTTGAAATCTGTTAGGGGATTTTTCTGCAGAGGGGACGAAGAATCAGCATTGATGCAACTTCTACAGATAATTGAATATGATTATAATATTAGCTCTTTTATTTTTTTTGTGTTTGTTTTTTGATTAGTATATTTTATTTTATTTGTTTTATTTTTTATATTATTTTTTTATTTTTTTTTATTATTTTTTTTTATTATATTATTTTATTATATTATTTATTTTTTTTATTATATATATTATATTGTGTATTTGTGTTTGTTTTTTTTTATTTTTTTATATTTTTGTT
Organism: Ipomoea purpurea; assembly: GCA_009835305.1. Taxonomy (NCBI): domain Eukaryota; kingdom Viridiplantae; phylum Streptophyta; class Magnoliopsida; order Solanales; family Convolvulaceae; genus Ipomoea; species Ipomoea purpurea. The sequence continues at coordinate 11,373 of VALG01002283.1, forward strand.
TGGTATATATTTTTTTCTGTTTTTAGTTATTATATATTTAATTTTATTTATTAATTTTATTATATATGAGTTATATATATTGTTTTTTTTTTTATTTTTTATTTTAGTTTTTTTTTTTTTTATTTTATATTTTTGTTGTTTTATTTTGGTTTTTTTGTTTGTGTTATTTGGATATTTGTCGGTTTTGTTGTTACATTCGTTTCATTGTTTTGTAACATGTTGTAATTAATATAGTGTACTATAGCTACATCACCCACAGTTTGACACACGCAGTACTATGCTCAAGAAGAGCATCGGAACACGCCGGAATACTGTATTATAAGGAGATACTCCCTGCAACTTTTTTAAAATTAAATGATATAATTGTGGTGGTAGGTCAATATCTATTTCAATATATGGATGGATATATATTAATATAATTATTTGAATGTAAATAATGTCATTGTAATTATAATATAAAACAAATAAAATAAATTTCTAGTGTGTTATTATATAAGAATGATGATGAAGGTGGGAGTATGAATAAGAGGTGAGCTTGAATACATAGATACATCAGTAGATATATAAGATAATAAAATGATAGTGATAACATAATGATATTGTGATTTATTTTAAGAGATAAGGGACAATTGATTGTAATTAAAATAATAATTATTGAATTGATATTATTTTTAAGGATAATCGTTGTAACTACATGTATACTGAGTATGATGAAAATGAGATATGTAAATAATATAATTAGGGATTAGAAAAGATAAGTGGTTTGGAAAGAATAAAATTAGACTAAAATTGAAAATGAATGTACTCGATATTAATTGTATTGAAGTGTTTAATATTCTACATAATACAATTAGATGATTATATTTGTTAAAAGGGTTGAGATTCATAGGCTATTTGATGTAGGTATTAAATAGGTTTAAATGAACTCACGAATTATCATGCTTTTATATCGTGGGAGCCAATGATTCTGAATTTTTGTTTTTATTAAGGTATGATATGTATTGAGTAAATATTAAATTATTGAAGAAAAAAGTGAGATATGAAATATGTAGTAAATTTATTTGCACAGAGTAATAAAGAATGCAACATATTGTAAAGTTTATGGATAAAATTTTAGGTTGATTTTCACACCCGGGCTTTTTATTTGTTAGTAATTTGCATTGTGATAGGGTCAAAGGAATGAGATCTCACATCTCTGCCTCCTAGTGCTAAACCATCCATTGAAGATAGATGGACATTAGATAACTAAATTTTCTCGTCAAAAAACAACAAACAGTATACTCATTTTCTGGTTGCCCGGGCACTTAGCCTACGCGGCTCAATTTACTGTCATAACGCTGCGTGGGGCGCTATGTGATCCAACAATTATCTCATATATTTGAATTCTCATTAGGAGAGGTAATTTCAGGCTTACGGACAGAGAAGAACAAGCACTCAGACCTAGCAGCCCCATTGAGACAAATCTCGCGATTTACTGCCTCTTACAATTCCTAGGGCTGGAGTGAGGGCACTAGGTTTCGGATTTAAACCTAAGTATACTACTTTTGTTGTATGATATCATTCAATTAAGATGGGGATTTTATTACTTGCTTCCATTTCTAAACACCAAGAGGTAATTAACTTTGTCTCTATCTATATATCCGATATAGGAGGAACACAAGTTCTTGTCGCATGGGATGGAAGAGCTTTTGGATCATTTTTTTGTCGGCACTCATAGGGTAAGTAAATATAACATATATTTCTTTTTGTTTTCTCCACTGTCAAATAAATTCAATATATTATTAATTTGATTAATATGATATTTTGGCAGTGTAACAATCAATCAGAACATTTATTTTGAGGGTATATACTTGGCCTCATCGTCAACCGCAAGTGCAACAGGAAATCTTGTTCCTGCTATCACCTTCCTAATGGCATGGGCCATAGGGTAAGCATTTTAGCATGTAATTACCATATTTACTTATGATAATTAGCACCCTGTCTCTCAAAAATGTAGGGTATTTAAGGAAATAAAGTTGCGTCTTCGCTGTCAGCTGTAGCATTTGGCGTATGCAATGATAAACTATAGCTATAGTGTTAAGTAGTATTATTAAATTTGTGATTATATATATATATATGTATTAGATTAGAGAAAGTGCATATGGGAAGTGTGAGAAGCATGGCAAAGATCTTTGGCACAGTGATATGTGTAGTAGGAGCAATTTGCATGGCATTAGTGAAAGGGCCAAAGCTATTGAATGCAGAATTGATAGTAACATTTGCTGGGAAGATGGGAGGAGGTGATGAGAATTTGACTTCCTGGTTGCTTGGTTGTTTATTGCTCTTTGGAAGCACAATTTGCTGGTCATTTTGGCTTGTTTTGCAGGTATTTATTATTATCATATATTATCACAAATATTAAGGTGAGAAAAATGCAATTTTCCCTTAATTAAATTAGGTAAATTATTAATTATGGGCATATGAATATGAAACAGGTGGCAGTATCAAAATGCTACCCAGATCATCTATCTTTAACAGCCTGGCTATGCTTCATTGCAGCAGTGCAATCTGCAATTCTCACATTCTTCATAGAACCTGATCCCAGTGTTTGGAAATTAGATTCAAATCTTCTACTTATTTCCTGTCTCTACACGGTAAGTATATAATTAATCCAGTTTAAGAAATATTTCAATCTTAGCTTTATTTTCTCAAGACAATTATTTTAATTACTGTGGTATCTTTGTGTTTCAGTAGGTTGAGAAAGTATACGAACAGATATTACAATATAATAGAGCTAGTAGCATTCAAAAAAATTACTGTGGTATCTCTCGTAGTCGGTATTGTAAAAATCCCGTCTAAGCGCTAGGCGCCGACCGGCCCCCTAACGTATTACCATAATTGGTAGTCTAGGTGGTCGGCCACCTAATAAGCGCCATTTAGGCCGCTTAGGCGCCGACTAGCCCTCTTAAGCACTGATTCGCCCGCCTAGTCAGCCGATTAGCTATTGCTCCTTTGTTAAAATTGGTTTTGTTTTTTTTTTTTTTTTTTTTATACTCAAAACGACATTATTTTAAGCGAAATACTATAAAATTTTCAAATTCGAGATGTGTTTTAAGTTAATATTTAATATTTAGTATTAACTATTAAAGAATTAAATAGTTTATATAATAATGACTCATAGAATTATATAGTTGGTAAAATAAACTGCAGGGATTTTCATCAGCCGTATCATTCTTTGGGCAAGCATGGTGCATATCAAGAACGGGCCCACTCTTCTCAGCAATGTTCAATCCTTTATGCACCGTCCTTGTAACTGTCTACGCCTCTCTCTTTATGCATGAACAAATGTACGCTGGAAGGTATATTATATAACTCCTAAAAATAATAATATTTATAACACTTTTTTCATCTTAATTGACATATTTCTTATGGACATAAATTATAATTTTTTCATAATTATTTTTCCTGTAAATTTTGAATTGGAGGATTGTTATTTTCTTTCACAGCTTGGCAGGAGCGGTTGCTGTAATAGTTGGGCTATATGTGGTACTCTGGGGAAAAGCTGAGGACCTTGGTGCAAATAAATTACAGAATGACCAAAAAGCAATTACAATTATTTGTGAATCTTCCAGATTTGGAAAATTGTAATGTTGACTTGAATCAACCCCTTTTGGCTAACAATAATTAATAGGGAAAATCATTCTAAAATATTATTGTTTTTAGATAAACTTTTGATTAAAGTTGAAATTTAGTTTCCATCCGTACCTGGTGGTAGTTTGCATTTGTACTTCTTTATTGATGTAAATTTGAATTTTGGAGTTTATAATATTTTTTAACTTCACAACTTTTACATTTGGTGAGCTCATTTTAACTAGAAATTGTTAGGAATAATACTCAAATAAACTATCGGATTATATGCGAAAATTCAATTGGGTTATCTTACTCAAATTTATAATTGAGTCCCTAAACATTCTAAAAGTATGTAACTAGACCAAAATTAACATGTTCCTCCAGTTACTGCTCATCATTCTATTAAAAATTTTTATTTTTAATTTATTTTACTAATTTTAAATAAAATAAAATTTAGACAATAAAACAAAACAAAACAAAAACACACATCTTCGTCTCTGCCTGAGGTACAAGTTAAATGTTTTCCAGAAATGGTATAAAAGGGTACAACGATTTCAAATTCCTTCTAGCAAATACGGATACTTACCAAATTTTTCACAGAGAAACAAGTTTTGCAAGAGGAAAAAAAATTTGGACCATTTCCTCGATTTGTGCGATGTCATCCTTGCGCAGGGGCCATGCTAATCTTCTCTGTATCGTTTCCAATTTTATCGGTGTCCCGAAGGGCACTCAAATGCTTCTATGGCGGAGTATCTATACTGGAAGCAAGTTGTTTCATCAGCCGACTGTGGGAAACACGAACAGAATAAATGTATAGGGCTATCTTAAAAAGACCCGTTTTAAAGTCATGAAGGCCCTTCCAATTCTTTACCTTATTTAGAAACCCTTATCAATACAATAATTATAGTAGTTTATTCCCCTCCGAGGCTCCGACTTGTAAAAAAACAAAATTAATTATATATTTTATATATGCTCTCTATTACGGAGTACTAATAGTTGTCCCGTGCGATGCACGGCCATATATTATGTGCAATATATAAAAGATTGTTATATTGAGATATTGGTAAGGTTTTAGGATGTAATAAATAAACAAATATAATTTATTGGTGTTCCATAAAACAAAACAATTACACATTATTCAATGATTTCTTTTGTAACTACAATTGAGTCTTGTTTAAAGCACATGATTCACAAATTAAGACATAAGACGTCAGGATTACTCACCACTAGAACTTGTTAATATAATTGGCCATGGTTAAAAACTGTTTTTTTTTTTTTTTTTTTTTCAGTAACAACCACTTGTGAAAGCATATTGCCTTGACATTTTGTTTGATTGTCATTGCATATGACAACATAAGTGAAACTACTTTCTTTGAAATTTAATGAAAATCTTGGTCTAAGAGTAAAGATGCTTGATAATCACACAATTTGTACCTGCATTGTTGCCAAACAGGATTTGTGCCTGAATAACATGAATTTCTCAAGGTGTGTTACTATCAACTTGTACATTGGCACGTCCAATGCAGTGATGTATATTTCCTCAGTAGCATAATTGGAGTTCCAGTTTCAAAGTTAAACAAATGGTTGAGAGACTCTTAACATCTCAACTGTTTAAATTTTTTTTTTTTAAATCAGAAAAAACAAAAAAAAAAAAAAAAAAAAAACAACAAAACACATATATAAAAAAAAGAGTATAAGTATTTATACATTATCATTCTGTATTTTTTTATAAAAAAACAACAAATTTATTGATTCATACTCAAATATCTTTAGTATATACTTTAAATAAACCATACTATAATCTAAATTTAATTAAATTTTACAAATATTAAATTAATACTTCAGCATATAAAAAAATAACCAATAAAGAAAATCAATTTTTAAAATAAACAAAACTTTATATTTAAACAATTTAAAAAATAATAAATAAGCTGCACAAATTTGAAAAATTTACAACACACAAATAAATTATTAATTTTACAATTAATGGATCACAATAATATCTCAACAATTATTTCAACAATAAAATAAAAGAATAATGTTCTTATGATAACACTTCATATATCAATCAATATACTAGAATTATATACCTTATATATAATATATATATACTATAAGTATATATATATTTTATATAGTATATATATTATATATATATATCATATATATATATACACGGCCCAATATTCTAGACCAACCAAATATGCGCCATTACCCGATCCAAAACATAAACAATAAACCAAAAAAAACCAAAATTAGAACAAATTCCCTCCGCATTTCCGTCTCCTTCTTTCGTCACTCTGCCTGAATCACTCTAAGCTCAGGAATAGGGAAACCTTGCCAATCACTAACAACAACCTACAATGAAGCTCTAATAGCCCAAATGGCGCATATATGGTCGCAATTCG
>VALG01002299.1:0-10749 GCA_009835305.1 Ipomoea purpurea
TGCGCCTATAACATTCCTCCCTGGTAAATAGGAGTTGTAACCGAATCCTCCTTCCCTTAAATTGTACTTCCTCTCATCACAGGAACTAGAGAACTGTCAATCAATCAATCTATAGTATAATCATAGGGTTTTCTCTCCTCTAAAATATGAAAGTTATCACAGCCCCATCCAAATGAAAAAGCCAACACCCGGACAAACACGAGGAGATCAGAACCCCAAACTCCTTCTTAATCTCTAAGTTTCTCTTCAAATCTCAACCTACACTTTGGGGGAACACCCACAAGAACCCGCAATACATTCAGATGCATGGAGCTACTTCTAAAGAGGTGTGAGCATTAAATGCTCTTGTTGATAATGAATGACATCTTCTCAGTTTCCTATGGTAAACCATCTTATTAAAGATGACCCATCTACCTAAGCTCACCAATCGACACACCTCAACAAAGGTACCAAAAACAAAAAAAGGAGATTTGAGAAGTCTCATCTCTCTCTATCTAAAAATCGAAAAACCCCTTCGAGTCACCCTCCCTCATGATAAAACCACACAATTATCTCTCAAAAACTCTTTTCAGACCTTTCAGAATACAGAACTGTCTCTTGAAAATTACCTTCCTGCTTCAAACGGATCTGATCCATCATGGCGCAATCTGGAAGAAGCAAATTGATCCCATACTACACCCTCTACAAAATATCTAATGGAATTGGTACTCCAAATCCTGAGTTTTTCAAAAGGTTTCCACCAACAAAGGACACCGGCCAGAGAAATTCTCCAAGCTCTAAAAGACTGCAGATTATTGATTCTTCACCTTCAATTATTTTGGAACTTTTGAAGAAGATTGTAGCTGAATTTTTATCTACATGCAGTCGTGGAAAGGACTCAATCAAATCTAGAGTTGGAGGATCGGAAGTTTCCAATAACTGAGAACGATATACACAAGTGCTTCAACTTTCCTGAATCTCAGTTTCATGCCAGAATCTCACAGCTATGTTGTTCAAATTTTTGGAACGAGATTCGTGGTCCTACACTTCTGTATTTTTCTGATTTTCCGGGCACAAGAATGTTTTGGAAAATTTGAATATGAAATTGTTGGTGGATATGATCTACAAAATTCTATGAAAATTAAACTAGGAAAGTACTGAAGATTTGAACCCGCATCAACCGTAATGTACTTTTTATGGAGGAATTATGGAAGGGAATCAAATTCAAATGGGCCAAGATTTATCTAACAGGAAGATGAATGTTGTTGTGCAATCTGCAAACCAATGAACAAACCCTGCAAGTGGTGGATCGATTCTATCAAGAATGTTGGGTTATGGTCCTCATAATTGGAGAATTACTGAGACAAAGAAAATTCCAATGAGAAAGGCAAAGAAATGTTGGAATTTTATACGAGTCTTGTTCAGAAAATTCAGCCTGAATTTTGGAAAAGGATCAAGTCAAAGAAAATGACAGAGAAGGTGGTAGTTTCTACAATTCAAGAACACCTCAAAGTTCCAGGACCGAGAGAACAACAAAGTAATCTCAGCATCAAGTAATAAATGGGATCCAGCAATCGATCAGGAAGAAGATCAAGAAGCCACCAGGTACGGCTATGGCGCAGTGGTTCCCACTCAAATATGCCGGAACTAAACATGCTTAGCCGAAGGAGTTGATGATACAACATATGATTCTGTAGGAGTTGATGTGCAAATTTCGTAATGATCTACAAAGGAGACTCTCGATGTCAACTCTACTACAGCCGAAGGAAGATGCAGGACCGATAATATTGACTCAGAACTCATTAAAGATGATCCAGAATTATTTGAAGGAGTTAATGCAAGTGCAAAACTTAGAGAGAATGGATAAGCTTGAAAGATATCATTCTCCTTTCATGTCAAAAATCCCCCAGATTTAATAACGGAGTGAGATTTTTCCTTGGAATGGTGCGCGAACTAATGTGATGCTAGAGGACTCCCAACATGGATTTAAATAAGTCTATCACTTGAAGCTACATGAAAAAAGCAATCAGACGCAAGGGAAAATCACCAATCAGAGAAGGAGACACGGCCTTCAGACAGTTTAGCCGACAAGAAAGAAGATGAAGCAATAATCACCCTTCAGTTAGCTCTACAAAAGGTCAAGTTTATGACACACACCATTATCCAGGCAATACATCTCTTGTGGATAATGAGCTTTTTGATGAAAGAACTGAAGGAACGACACGCATTGATGTACCGATCATGAGCACTGAAAATCATATGGAACGGCACACCATTACGCACGAGGCTTGATCCCGGGGCCCCGGGTCTTCAATGCTCTATTTCTTTGGGTCGTGATAAGTGTCAAAGACACCTAGTTTTAAGGTCTCATTAGGGTTTATTTTGAGCTAATTATGATCCTTTGTGAACCATTCCTAGGTCATTTAAGTTATGATTGTGCATTATGCTATAAAATATCACCACACTTTGTATTTCGTACTTCTATAGGAAGTTTTGGCTTAAAACAAGGCAAAGTAGCACATCACGGAGCAAAGCGGGACAAGAAGACAAGCCGAGGCCAAGCCGGGAGGAAGCAACGCACGTTGTGACGTGCGTTGTGAAAAAAAACTTAAAGTTCCACGCACGGCACAACACGTGTTGTGCGAATGCGTGGATCATGAAATGAACCGGACAACACACGTTGTCCGGTGCGTTGTGGAACGCGTTACGAACTCCTTGCAAAATTAATGAAGGGGAATGCTATTTAAGACATTTTTTGATTCATTTTTGGAGGGCTGGTGATAATTTCATATTTTAGAGAGAGAAACACCAAAACACTATTAGATTGTAGATTGTTCTCTAGTTCCTTGTGAAGATCAATTGAAGAAGGAGATTGACAACCTCCTAATTAAGAGATCTTAGCAAAGCTTCATCAAATTGTAATCTACATTGATACATTTCTATTTCCTACATTTCAATTGATTAACTAGGTTTTGATTCTATATTTCTAATGTTGGTTCCATTGGCTTTGTTTGGCTATATTAGTTAGGGATTGAATTGTGAAGTGATTGATTATGATGCCTTTGTAACTTAATTCTTGAATTGAGGATTGAATACTTGTTATGCTTGTAAATCTTGTTGTTAGGGTTTGGTTTGTAAACATCCTATGGAGCTAGGCCACCTCCTAAGGTTGTGCTAAGCAAGTGTCTAGGCAAGAGATTAATTACTAGATCACTTGAAGCTTCTATCCTTGACATTTTCTAGCCTCATAACCCCATAGGGTTAAGTTGGAAAGGTAGTGTAGGCAAGGTGTTCGAGGAATGGTCTAGGAGACTGCAAGAGTCCAAAGTGGGGAATTATAGTGTCTCTTAGGCAAATCCGAGTAGTTGAAAGATGAACGGAGCATAGCTCTCTCCTTAGACTAATCATATGCAATGTTATCTTCCCATGTCAAACGATCTTAGGTGCATCATAATCATCACTAGCAATTCAACCCCTATTTCCTTTACTTGTTATTTCATTTCTTATTGTTTGTTGTTTGAAACCTACCACAACCTTACAAAATAATGAGTGACATCTCCTCAATTGTACACAAATTTCCTTCTTACAATTGACAACGTGAAGCTTCTCTAATTTGTCATCCCTTGAGAACGATAAAATCCGGGAGTCATCCCACAAATCTTTTTGACGTGAAGGGTGTGCAAAAACACGTTTCCCATTGTGGCATCAAAAATGGCGCCATTGCTGGGGATGGTAAACTATGTTAGCTGAGTGTTGTTGATGTGAGAAATTGTTCGTGTTTGATTGAGTTTTCGTTATTTTTTTTTTTTTTTCATATTGCTTGTTCTAACCCTCACCAACTACTTTTATGGCCTGTTTGGTTGGGCGTAATTTGGCTGTAGTTGAATTGCAATTCAGTGGAAAACACAATTACGCCGTTTGGTTGGAGGGAATTGCAATTCCACAGAATTGCAATTCCCTCATTTTGCTGAATTGCAATTCATGGGCACCGCCCTATGAATTGCAATTCGGTGGTTGTGGGAAAATGAAAAAGGGATGAAATGACAAAAGTACCCTTAATTATTACTACTATTATTATTACACAATGACATTTTAGTCTTTATATCACTTCATTCATTCAAAACCCAACAATTCTATTCATCCCTACCAAACAATGTAATTTGAATTCCTACTTTATTCTCACCTTATTCTTTTCCCACCGAATTGCAATTCATTTCCACCCTAATTCCTTACTCCCAACCAAACGCCCCGTTAGTTGTGAGGAGGAATACTTTGTTGACTTCTTTTCTAGGATTGGATGCACACAAGATCGAAGGGAAACTTAGGACTTCTGCCTTTGGTGCCCAAAATCAATAGAGCAATCCGGAGAATAACACCATGTGATCCTATTCCATTAAATGACATGGCCTTTTCAAGCAGCCACAACCAAGGAGTGACATTAAGAAGGGAGAGTCCTTTGCACACTCCACCTATGAACCATCAAGGAGGAAATGCCTTTGGGGAAACACAAAGACCACAAGAACCGCCACTTCAAGAAAAAAATGCAAACGGGGGACAAAACCAACCGAACATTGTTGGGGAAGATGACTACTATGGTGTTCCTCATGAAGGGAGAGGAATATCGATTGCCGACTACATGGCGCCGAAATTTTCTATGCACAATTCAATTTGCGTGCCCCCTCTTGGGAACATCAACTTTCACATCCACCCAACGGTCCTAAGTCTTGTCCAAAAGAATCCATTTGGAGGATCCATTTCGGAGGACCAACAAACTCATATTACCCGTTTCATACAAGTATGTGGGATGTTTAGGCAAGAGGGCGTGCCTGATGAAATTGTTAGACTAAAGTTGTTTCCATTTTCAATTGCAAGAGAAGCATTGTGGTGGTTGGACGCACAAGATGATGCCCATTAGGTCATGGGCACAGTTACACAAAGAATTCATGAATGAATTCTTCCATTGACAAAGACCATGAAAATTTGCAAGCAAGTCCAAGAGTTTAAACAAGGTTCATTGGAAAGCCTTGGAGAAGCTTGGCGAAGGTTCAAGTCTTTAAGAAGACAATGCCCACCGGATTTACTTCACCCTTGGGACGTCATAAGCTCGTTCTATGGCGGCCTAATAGACGAGGGAAAAATGCTATTGGACTCATCATCTAGCGGAGCCTTAGTATCATCTTCTCTGGCAGATGTCGAAGCTTTAATTGAAAGAATTTCTTCAAACAGTTCGTTTTGGTACAACAAGCAAGATTCTAGACCGGGAATGTGCAAAGTGAAGGGAAGTGTGGCACAAGAAGCTAAAGTGGAAGCTATGACGCAAGAGATCAAAAGGTTGCAAGCTATTGTTGAAAAGTTAGATGCCAAATCTCAACCTTGTATGGCGTTGGCTTTGTATTGCAACATTGGCACTGGTCCTCATGATACAAACATATGTAAATCCTCCATCCATATTGAAGAAGTAGAAGCGGCGAATTACCCACAACCTCCAAGAGCCAATGGTTGGGGAAATGAAAATGTGAATTAGAAACAAGGAAGTGTATGGCAAAATTTGAATTACTAAGGAAGACCCCAAGGCAAGACCACATATGGCCCGAGAATGGAAAGTGGAAGACTTACTTATGGTCCTCAATACAACCAAGGACCATTGAATGCTCTTTACCGACCCCCAGTGAATCCTCAAGGTGAAATGTCAATACAAAAAAGTGAAGCGAATGACGTGGAAGAAAGATTGACAAAAGCCATCAATGATTTGAAAAGAGACCAAGGTTTTTTGAGACAATAAATAACTCAAGAAATTAGGCAAGAAATTGCCTCGGTGAAGCAAGAATATTCCCTTTCATTGAAAAACATAGAAACTCAAGTATCACAAATTTTTTGGTTAATGTCAGAGCGCCCATGGGGGGCTCCACCAAGCACAACAAAAAACAACCCCAAGGAATGAGTTAACACCGTGATGGTCGTGAGCCCAAAAGATGAGAAAAAAGACGCAATGGAAAAGATATGCGAACAAGATGATTCTTGCAATGTGAAAGTCAACAAGGAAGAGATCACCTCATGTGATCCGCCAAAAAAAGAAGGAAAAAAAGGACACCACTTGTGCCCTTAAGAAGGGTGAGAAAGAAGCCTTACCACTAAGGAACAAACCGCAAACATCTCCCAAAGCGAAAATGACCAACAAGGAGACATTGGAAAAGGAGAAGGACGTAACCGCTATTATTAACAATCTTCGTTGTGCCTGTCTAGTTAATGAAGATTTTGATATTGATGATGAGGAGGTTGTACCTCAAGTTTATTTAAGAGAGGAGGCATCGACCCTAATCCACAATGGATGCCCTAAGAAAATGGGGGATCCCGGAACTTTTGTTGTTAATTGTGCTATCAAAGATTGTGATTTTAGGAATGCTTTGGACGACCTCGGAGCCTCTATAAACATCATGCCCATTCATGTGTTCAATCGGCTCAAGTTGCCATATATTTCTCCCACACCGTTCACGGTTCGGTTAGCCGATGGGACCGTAAGGTGCCCACCCACGAGGGGTGGCGAAGGACGTGCTTTTAAAGATTGGTGAAAACCTTGTGCCAGTAGACTTTGTAGTTCTTGATGTAGGAGATCTAAATGTGCCTTTGATCCTCAGAAGAACTTTCTTAGCTACTTGTCATGCTCTCATTGATGTAGGCACAGGTAATTTAACTTTGAAAATAAATGATGAAGAACCGAGTGAGATGAAAAAGGTACAAAAGGAGAGCATTTGTGTTGCCAAGAAGAAAGTGAAGGCGAAGCCCAAAATCAAGCCATGGTGGGAGATCAAAAAGGTGTCTTGGGTACCTAAGTGCCTAAAGACAAATGGCTTCGAAGGGTCTTGAAAGGAAGACAATTCTGTCTAGCCAACGACGGTAAATGTGGCGCTACTTGGGAGGCAACCCAATGTTTCTTTTCGTTTTTATTGTTTTACTTTGATTTTTTTTTGTAATAAGAATTCAAATGTGGAAAGTGTGGATATTTTTTCTCTTTGTGTGAAATTTGGAAGCTAACCTTGTAGGGATTGAGAGTTGATGATGGCTAAAACAATGGACCAAAAAAAGGCAAAACATTAAAGTGAAGAACAAAAAAGAGGGAAAGGCAAAAAAGGAGGCCACAACGCATGCTACAACGCACGTTGTGGTGAACGTTGTGAAATTCCAGAGAGTTCAACGAGAAACAGAGCCATTCACAACGCACGTTGTCAAAGTCGTTGTAAAATTCCAGAAAGTTCAACGCCATCCACAACACACATTGTCAAAATTGTTGCAAAATTCCAGTGAGTTCAACACACCCAACAACGAGCGTTGTTAAGTTCGTTGTGGAGGTGACGAGAGGCTCAACAAGGGTTACAACGCACGTTACCAAAAGGAGGAAAATGAGTTGAAATTTCCAGAAACATCAACGAATCCACAACCACTACTACAAAACACACCTACCACGGCGGTTATTTTTATAAATACACGACGGTTCTTGAAGTGCCGTGTAAGTGACCGCCTTTGTAAATAAAGACTTTATACATCGGTTTTTTGAACCGTCATGTATAGTTCATATATACGACGGTTGATAACCGCCGTCTAATCTTACCGTGTATGCCGTGTAATCTCAACAATTATATGTATAGACGGCGGTTTTCTTGAGGAACCGCCGTCTATACATATAATTTGGACCTTAAAGAATATGTATAGATGGCAGTCCAATGAAAGAACCACTGTCTATACATATGTTTTAATGTTCAAAATATATGTATAGACGGAGGTTTTCTTGAGGAACCGCCGTCTATACATATAATTTGGACTTAAAATATGTATAGACGGCGGTTCAAAGAAAGAACTGCCGCCTATACATATGTTTTGACGTCCAAAATATATGTATACACGACGGTTTTCATGTGGAACCACCGTCTATACATATATTTTTTAATATTTATATATTTTTTTGAATTTCCACTTTGTAAATATCCAATATCAAATACAATAAAAAGCTGTTCAATTGCATCAAAATGCATACAATAATTCCAGTATTACAAATTTGTAAATCTCAAATTTCATATGTAATAAAAAACTATTCAATTGCATCAAAATGCATACAATACATTAACATGATATAATCAATCACAACCAATACTAATACCTAAATACTAATTCATTGTCATAATTATATAGCTGTAATCCAAAAATCAACAAAACTTTTGCACCATAAATTTCTCATCCCATCAATTTTTTCTTGTGAATAGCTTTGAGTATTATCAAACATCTACAAATTTAAACTCAAGTTAGAAAGTTAGTATAATGAAAATAATTAAATCTAAGAATTTGAAAAAAATATATATTGAAATGACCTTTACTTACCTTGTCTAATCCATCATCCAATTCCATTTGCAAAATATCAAACATATATTTCATCACATAATATCCACATTCTAAAGATCCGAGTTGTTTAGGCCACTACAACAAATTTAGAATATAAAATTAAACTAAACTAAACATGCATTTTGTATAATATGAACGTGCTTTTACTTTGCAGGAATCCATGTCGACGATTTGACTCTATTTACCTTCCAATTGTTATTTTTAACAACTGGTAATTCCTATGAGTGCACTATCAACATTAAAAAATACATAATATTTAAATAAATAACATAACATCAACATATACTTATACAATATAATGAATAATATAAAATACATATTGCTTTTTTTTTCCCCTTTTTTTTTTGTTTTTTTTTTTTGTTTTTTTTTTGTTTTTTGAGATTACATCAGACGCCTCCGCAGAGGCTCGTTACGATTGGATGTGTCCTGGAGTCGCCTCTAGTTCGTCCCGGTGCTGTGGGTTCACCTCGGTTCCGCCCAAAGGTCGGGCAGTGCGCCTATTAGTTAAGGACCTGATGTCGCCTAGTTCCCACCCAGTTCACGACAACCGCAGGTTCCGGACGATCAATCGCCAGGTTTCATCAGGGAACAAGCATGGGTCCCTGATTCCTCCTTGAGGTGTAGAGGATTGTTGTAGATCCCCGGTCCCGTGCGCAGGGGCGCCGTAGAACCTGTAAGATCACCATGTTCTGGGTATATACAATATATGTTGATTTAACACAGACAATTAAAGACTTCCGTAAACTATTAATTTAGCTATTAAATTGATAGTCCGACTTATTATTTAAGTAGGATAGTTAGAATTTACAGCGACCACAGTGTGACATCATTTGGATCACAGGAAAGCACGAAAGCAAGATCATCTCTTTGTAACCCCCGTGTTGTCCTCTAACCAACTATTGTTTAAATCACTTAACCCTTTAAACGAGATTAAATCCCTTAATGTTAATTAAGGAGGTCACCATAGCCATGGAGTCCTTATCCTTAAACCAAACCTGTCTATTATTAGTAAATCCCTACCATTCAGACCTAATTAGAAACCTTTAGATATAGTATAAGGATCATAGGAGGCCAACCTAGAATTCACACCACAATAGAGTTTCCAGCCACACAATAATTTATCCAAAGGATTCCCTATCACTAAAAACATAGGAGGAATCAAGAAGAGGAGTATCTTTAGAGAAAGAACCTTAAGTAGCCCAAGGATTCTAATTAGGTAAGAGGTAACCCATGTCTCCAACAAACATATTTCCTAGCTATAATCTTCTTCTTTGGCTCCTTTGATATGCAGATTATAGGCTTGTGTCTTGATAAGGCTTTTAAAATGTATCGATTATGAATTATGATCTTGATTGTTATTGGATGATCTATTGTGTGTTGTATCTGATAATTTGTGTGATCTTAATAAATCTTGATGTTCCTAATTTTAAAGATAAAGTTATGATCTTGTGCTTTAAATATGATTAGAGCCCTATGTTAAATCGTGGATTCGTATTGTGATATGCTCAGTATATTTGGGTGGGATTTTGCATGTTCGGGTGTTGATTATGTTAAGAAGTCATGTTAGGATGTATTTAATGTGATTCTTCGTTTTAATCCCATTACTTAACTACGTGGTGTCGTCGTTTGTGTTTAAATGTGTCTAGTCATGGTTTCGGGTTCCACGAAAGAATCCCGGGACCAAAGTATTACAAAAGAGTCAGTGGGGGGTAGGGGAAACCGCCACCTACCCGCTGCCCCAAAGAGGGCCGCCGGCAGCGGGCAGGCGATTGCCCGCCGGGCACCCCCTGCCCATTGAAGCACACCGGCGGGCAGCCGGCGACCACCCGTCGGCCACCGCTAGTTTTTCCCAGTGTGGATTGGTGGTTTTCCTCGTTTGATGTTTCCCCGTGCCCCATGGTGTCCCATCGGACCCCGTTTGTCGTGCCTTAGTCTAGTTCGATGTTTTGGGTACCGTTCGGTAGGATAAAATAGTATTGTGTATCGCATGCTAGTTGAATTGGTAACCCGTTTGCCTAGTGGAAGATGTATGAACCCCTTAGGAATATTCCTAGTATGTGGTTGACCATGCATAAGTTTTATTTATACGTTCCCCCCCCCCCTTCCCAATGTACTAATGTGGGTTGCATGTGCTTGCTATGTGTTATGTGTGCATGATACCCCAATTGGTTGCGATCAATTGGCTATACGGGCAGTTGGATGGGTTGAGAACCATCAGCTGTTAACCAGGCCGGTTGCGATCGGTCAAGTATATAAATATATATAGGGCTGCGGTCCACCGTTTGGTTACGATCAAACGTTATAAATGAGCTGCGGTTCATAATTTGGTTGCGATCAGAAATACACACTACTTGGGTTGCGGTCCACCGTTTGGTTTGC
>VALG01002307.1:0-12318 GCA_009835305.1 Ipomoea purpurea
ACGGGTAGATGGGCACCCCGAGCCTCGCGATTACAAGATTCCCTTTCTGCTATAGTATTCTTTAAAGGTGAACGAGTGCGTCTCATGTTCAGAGCAGTGCCAGCTTGAGCCGTGCCCAGTTCTGATTGAAATCTGTAGGGGTACCCCTTCGCCATAAATACAACAAAAGCCATCGAGTTAGAGGAACGGTTAGAGGAATTTGAAGGCGCGCGACACCCAGAGCGTATACATATCGTCTGGTGGTCAGGCCGGCACGGATTAGCAAGTTGGCTATCTTGGGAGGTGCCAGTCTTTTGGGTCGTTTAGGGTGTGTTAACGATCTGCACTGACGTAATCGTCGGTCTCATCGTTTGAGACGATAGTTCCTACTAGGTGGGGAGAGCGAGTCGTCGCAGAATGAAGACTCTGCTCAACAGAAGATTGAACCCGTGCTCTGTCTACATTAGAAAATCGTTGCAAGGTTCGCCAATTTATCTCGACCTTTTCTTCTCCTATGAGTAAGCATGCCAAGATGTCGAGAGTTCCCACATCGTGTTTGACTCACTGTGGTTTCTCCCTCCAAAGATAACTTTTGGTCCGTCGATCTCTAAGAATGCTCAAGATTGTCATTAAGTCACGCAGGTCATATGTCTTGAGCCATCCAACTGCGCTACAGATTCATAGAGCATCCATAGTGGAAATGGCGTGGTTAACTCCTCTGCGCTCCCAAAGATTAGTGGGACCAATTTTAGGTACCTCATCCCTTCAATAGCTTTTTATACTGAGGTGCAACTTGGGGGTTAGCAGACAAATTGTTTGGGAATCCACAATTACACCCACATTCTGAGGGGCTTTCGTGAGTCATATGACTCTCCTCCGGTCTCTGTATCCCGCCACTTGGACGGAAGTGCCGAACTAAATGCTCCCAAGGATTAGTAATGACGCCCAAAGATTTTTATCCTTAAAACTTCCTTCATGTTAGCATCTGTCATTCTGGTGAGAAGTATTGTCATAGTGCCAACAGATCACCCGGTTTGTTTTCGTCAGATGTCGCACATTCCTCGAGAACTTTCCTCCGAAAGGAGTTCCCGCGGTAACTTCAGCAGACCATCTATATATATCTTCAGAAGGCCAGTCCTTCATTTCGTTACCACGATCCCACAAGTTGGTCATTAACAGCACTACCACTAGCATTGGCATAGGTTCAGACAACTCTCGCTAGATTTGGACATGAGATCTTTGTAGTTTCTTTATGACAGCAAGCCTCATCTGGCAGGAGACCGATAATTTCTATACTATCCCCTGGCGGAAAATGATGGCTAAAGCAGGCATTGTCTTTTTTAGCGATCCGCATTTACCCGGTTAGGCCTGACTCAATTTTTGGTTGATTTCTTTTCACCCACCAACCGGCAAGGGCTATTGGTCCCCTTGCATTGTTGGACGATATATAGGATGCTACGAATTGCCTGGGTTCGACGGTAGGTTCGCTTTTTTCCGGCTTCACAAAACGACCTGAATGGCCGAGCCCCGCCTTTTCCTGGCGGGTTCGGTTGGAACGTCGGTGTCCTGGGTTCGGGTGTCAAAGACATCTGTTGTGATCTTACCGGTTGCGATAGTTAGACAAAGTACATCTTATACCATAGCATTGAGGGAAACGGAAGGGCCCTAACACGGTAGGTGAAACCAAAAGGATTTCAATAGTTAGCCAAGATATATCTTGTGGAGAAAATGCAATCAGTGAAAATGTGTTCTGTTCTGACAGCTTGTGAGAGGAGCCGTGGGCTATTCACATATCGCGGTAATTCCTAGTCTGTTTCTTCGACCCGCTAAGGCGCAGGGTCTGGATTCGTTCAAGCATTCTATCCGAGGGTGGAACCCATCAAATTGGACCGAAGTATTCCTATCAACTATTGGGCGATATGATCGGCCCGAAAGGGAATCGGGGCGATAACAGTAAATTTCGAACCGGGACGTGGCGTTACGGGCCTAACGTTAGTTCCGGAAGCGGCGGTCTGTCGCCTCTCTCTGGTAAGCACTTTTTTTGTTTATGTGCATCTGCTTCCTTCACAGGATTTATAGAAACATCATTTCTCCACCTTGCCCACCCTGGAGAGCTTACTCCATCTATGGAGTGCGAGAGGTGGTGTGAAGGGGGCTTCTTGTTCTCTCAAGCCTACTAAGGTAAAAAGCTGCGTAATTCATCTTATGGCTAGGCGCATTGGAAGGAGCGAAACCGCGAGTACGTCTCCTCTTTTTAAGTTGGAGTATATCGCGCTGGTGATTTCACGGTTAGTCCGCTCTGACCACTCCTCGAGTGCATCTGCCATTGAGAGAATCTGGAGGAAGTATCACTGGAAGGTTATGACTCGCTAAGGAAACTAGATTCCGAGGCGTGGCTGGTCGACATAACAACCGCAAGGAGGATTGAGATGTTATTCCGGTACTCATTAACCGGCATTCTCTTACTTCGTCTCTGCCATCCAAAACAGGGCTATCCAAGTGTGACCTACAAAGAAGTCGCTGCAAGCTGGGTGGAGAAAGTCGACACAAAATTGATGCTGTACAAGTCTCCGTTGAAATCTCCTCCATCAATGATGCGGGCTTCTTTTCTGATCTGAACTGTGAGACCTTGAGGGGGAGCTACACTTCGGGAGTAGGCGTGGTTGTAGTGTTTCTCCGACAAGACCACCCCGAACCCCGCGGCTCGAGGGCCTTCGGACTGCTCAGCGCTACACAGTCGCGGTCGCTTTCCTTCGCCTCTGGATTCTGAAGATTCGCGAGTTTCTCACTTTTTTTGTGTCTTTCTCCCAGATTCCTTTGGGACAGGGCAAGGTCTGTAAGGTTGTTGGCATTTTGTATTGGTCTGGCTCCGACTATCCCGGGATGAGCGACAGTTTGCTTTGAAAGTGTCCCTGGGGTGACACGAGAGCTTGTGATAGCATACAACGATCCGAGCTGAGAATGGCCTCACCCGCCAACGAGGTCCAACCACTACTCTATCTTGAACAGATTTGTGGAGGATGGTGGTACAATCACACTGGGTCTAATGGCCAATTTACTAACACACATGACTGCATTGGATTCGTCCAGTGGAATCTTTGGAGAAGTATGTCCTATACCTCATGCAATTTTACTGCACTATATGCATTTTCGTCAACTAGGAATAAGTACAAGACATATTATAAGAAAGTTCGTAGATAAAATTTCACTAAGAGTTAGTTTTAGCTGTTTAGGTTGATTTGCTTGCTTGATTCTACAAGGCAATATTTGTCTTGTTTTCGGGTTCCTCAGCATGCTTTCGTTCATGCTCAACACTCATAATGCCTTGAGAATCACTGAAATTTGGGCTGTGGGTGTTGTTTTCATATCAACGATTGTCTCTCATGGCGATGACTTTCCATCTCCCAGGACTTTGGCCAACCCACGAAGTTATCTTCAGATTCATTTCCTTTTGAGTGGATCTTTTCCAAGATCTGATAGGTCTCCCATTAATCTTGTTGAATCTGAGTTCCATTTCCATGATTGTTTCGTTTGGTCTGCATCTTGAAGTCCTCGAACTTCTTCATGGCATTGTCAGTTTGTTTTCCTTTTCTTGCTCATCTCCTTCCTCCCAGATCCATTAGGACCATTCCAGACTCCATGGCATTTAGTAATTTTCTGACCCTGGGGAAGAAGGTGAATCAATCAAGTGAGTTGTACATAATGTTCTTGCCACGTTGTCCAAGTTTTGCTCTAAGTTCTTTCGTCCGTATAATACTTGTTCTTTTGGCTTTGGGTGATCATTTGAGGAGCATCTGGACCTCTGAGCAGCAAACTTGTGCATTAGCATCCATTACTGTGATAGGTCAGTAGTTATGAGCCCACATCTCGTACATGAATGGAGCATAAAAGGCCTGCATTCTTAACTTCAATCTCAAACTGGGCAAGAACTAAAAGCAAGCTGTTTGAACGATGTTGTGCATGTTCCTTTTCCATTTTAAGTGAAAATTTCGTGCAACGAAACAGATGAAAAAGATAGATCTAGCCAGGCAGTAAACGAATGATATCTTTTACCGATCAAGGTACTGCTCTGATACCACTTGTTGTCCCGATAAGATAAGTGGTGAGTCTAGAGGGGGGGGGGGGGTGAATAGACTCTCGTTTTTCGTTTCTTAGAATGAAAGGAAAAACGCTAAAATATCTTAGAGGTAAAATAAGCACAGCGGAAATAAAGTAGATTGGGATTGCACGATTTTGAACAAAGAGTTTAAGTGAGGTGGTGAAATGATATGCAAGCAAAAAGATAAGACAGTAAGTAAAGGGAGGAGTAGACGAGATTTTATAGTGGTTCGGCCGAAACGTTGCCTACTTCCACTCTACTTTCCACAATCAATGAAGGATTGCACTATCACTCTTTTAGTACAATTTTATACAAAGACCTCTTTGATCACTAAGCCAGACAGTCTTTGCAGGTTTTTCACTCCGAGAGTTTACGTCCGCCTCTATCAACTCTTCTCTAAGTTGAGGTGGTGAAAAGGTATTTCTTTGATTTTCTCCAACTGTGAGTCTTGAAACCGTTGAAAGGTTGCTCCTTGAATACCAAGACTTCTTTAAGGTGAAGGGCAGTAATGGATGAGCTGCTTCTAAAAATGCCTGTAACCCCTTAAGTAACTGGTTCGCAAAAAGCTTTAAGAGAATGTGCTTTACAAAAGACTTTTGCAAGATAGAGTTTTTCCTGAGTGATGAATGAACCAGCACCTTCTTAGTTGATGAAGGTTGGTTTAATGAAGGGGCAATGAAAAATTCCATCCGTTGGAGGGAGATGAAATTGTTCCGAACCTTTATCCGTTGGTCAAGGACCATGGAGCTCATGCATTAAATGCTCCATAATGAGTTTGTACTATGTAGGCCGTTTGAAGGTATGGAGGACTTGATTCTTTTGCTTTGGTCACAGTGATAGTACAGGTTCATTAAATGCTTATGAGAAGAAGCCGTCCCATGAGTTGAGGTCCTTATTATCCTAGGATGTTGTCAAATCAAGACAGATTAGAACATTCTTCATGGTTGAGATTGTCTTGAAAAGAACTGTCTGTCTAGATAGCACATCCTGCTTTCCGTTGCTGTGATGTCTTCTTTCCGTCTTCCATCAGCCTACCTTATTAATCAATAACTCCTTTCGTGTGTTTGTTCTAGCTTACACGAATTACAAATGAGTTATGACAACTTTCGGTCTAAAACGAAAGTAAGCTATGCAAGAGAAACGTAAGGAGTTAGGGGTCTACTTTCTACATTACATTGGTATCCATCAAATCTTAATACATGGTTCCTAACATATATTATATATACTATATAATATATATATATGTGTGGTGTGTGTGTGTGTGTGTGTGTGTGTGTGTGTATGGTGTGTGTGTGTGTGTGTGTTGTTGATTTAGCTAAATCTGAACGGTCTCAATATATTAATTTGTAGCAACTTAAATAAGATTTGTATTCTTAACTATAACTATTTATAAAAAAAATTTATATTTATAATTCTTTTTTAATTCAAATCTAATAAAGTTTTTTATTAATATATTTGTGTATATATTATTTAAAATCCATATATTAGTATAGTATATATTATATATATATATATATATATATTATAATATATATATATATATATATACCAACATATACTTTAATCTTATACAATTCCAATAATTTAATCTATATATATAAAAATGAGAAACTCGATAAAAATTAACATAAATTCTTACATAAATAACTTTTTCAAATGAATACATTTTATGGTGATTTTCAACAAATATTGTTGTTTTCCTAAATACCTTAGCTATATAATTAATTGGTTATTTTAAATTTAAATTCAAATAATAATACAAGGAGTTAATTACTAAAATGATCAATTGACTAGCAAAATTACTCATTCCTCAACTATTTTCTTTGACCAATTAAGTCCCTCAAACTTTAAAAATTTTAACCAATTTAGTCCTCCGTTAGTTTTACCGTTAGACTTCTATTAAACTTGGGACCAAATTAGTAATTTTGCTATAGTCAAGGAACCATTTCAGTAATTAGCTTTAGGTGTGGACAATTCGGTTTGATTTTCCCGAATTGAAACCTTTACCGAATATTGAAGTAATTAACCGTACCGAACGATTCGGTTAAAAACCGAAAGGAAATATAGTTTGATTTATTTATTTTTTGAAAACGATTTTATTTAAAATATAATATAATAATAATAATAATAATAATATAATAATATAAATTTACAAGAGATTCCAGTGAGAATATGAGTTGAACGGCAGTGCACACATCCAAGGGACTTGAATTTACTTCATTATTATTATTATTATTATTATTATTATTATTTAAAAAATTCAAACGGTATTCGATTCAATTCGGATTTTTATCGAATAAATTTGATTCGATTTAGTATTTTACCAAAAAATTCGGAATCCATTACCGTCCAGTTGTTCGATTCGGTTCGGTATGGTTTGGTTCGGAAAAATCGAACCGAATTGCCACCTTTAAAGCTAATTTACTGAAATGCTTCCCTTGACATATCAAAAATTATCCAATTCTGGGTCCCAAGTTAACGAAATCTAACGAAAAACTAACGATGACCTAAATTAGTTAAGATTTTTTAAAGTTGAGGACCTTAATTGGTCAACAAAAATAGTCGATTACTAAATGTTAATTTCACTATAGTCCAAACCATTTTTGGTTATTAACTCAATTACAAGCTAAGTAACAATAAACTTTAAATCAACATAAAATAAACATAATTAAAAAATTTAAAATATGATTTTCAAAACAAAATTTAAAATTTTTTAAATATACATTGTATTGTTATACTTAATCATTTTTAAATATAAACCTAACATTGCTTAATATCATAACATTCATAATACATACTTATAAACTTTATATCCGTGCAATCGCACGGGACAAATTACTAGTTGGTTTATAAAAAAACTTCAAGTCCTATATTGATATAACATGGTATATATAAGACAGGGACGGAAGCTATATAAGCTTAAATCTATAAATATACATATATGTTTGGATAAGGGCGACCTAGCCCCACTACCCCCTACTCCATCACAAAATTATATATATATATATTTATATATATATTATTATCATATACTATATAAATAATACGGGATAAAATATATTTTGCCCCCTTCAATTTAAAAAAAAAAATCTATTAGGTTTTAAAGTAAATGAATCAAAATGCTATATATTAAAGCTTCAGATTCATTAGATAAAAAGAAATAAATCAAATAATTAAAATTCATAATTTTCTTATATTAGCGTTATTTCTTTTGTCAAGACTAGTATTTTCACCCGTGCCGATGCCCACGAAATGAAATTGTTGTGAATATATTAGAAATATTTAATATCTTGACTATATATTATTTAAAATTTTAATTTCAACCCGAGGGCGCTGATTTTTACCTGTCATTCTAATTTAATCCTAAACTTATATTTATTTAAATATACGGATTATTCTTTGTTGATAATTCTTACTTAATGTTCTACTATTATTATAAGTACTCTAATACTTTTAGATATTATACCACTTAATATATTAACATAACTAAATTTCTCAATTTTCGATGCATTATTTACCTGTATTATTAATTATTATTTATTCACTTATTAATTATTTATTATTATATCGAGTTATTTATTCTGTTTCAATTTTTGCTATACTAGTCTTGACAATAATAAGAAATATTTGGACCAGCTTGAATCCACCATCAAATAATATAAATGAAATAAAATTACCGAATATATATTTAACAAGTTTTTGATTACCTTTCTTTTTTTTGTTATCTAAAATCAATGTTTGAAGTACACTTAATAATAATCATATTAATATATCTGATCAATTTTACTAAAAATAAATTGCCAAAAATTCCACCGGATTTATTTGTGGAGTTTAATCAAATTTTCCCAGGTACGCAGTTTGAAAAATATTGGTAAGTAAATGATCATTATGTGATCCCGGAGTTACTCATCTCATGCTGTCAGTGTGTGGAGAGCAACATCTCATAAGTTAGAAGATATGACTGAGTAAGCATACGGTCTTAAGGGCCTTGTTCAATTGAGTCATTCAAATATATTTTATATTGTAACAATAACTCCCAATAACGGCTCATGAGATGAACCTATATAGAGGTGGGAGTAAAACACAAATCTCATTTAATATACTGCCGGGTTAAATTATTATTATTACTTAGTGAAGGGTATAATAAGATAAAGAGGACGGTAATAGGAGGGAAGCCTAAGGTCCCCTATCGTTATATACTCCCAAATAATTAACTATGTATATTGTATAGGATTTAAGTCTATATAGCTCGTCTCCTGCATATATATATACCTATTTTATCAATTATAACTTTAGAAGTAAATTACAATATCTCTCAACACTACTTAAGTTATTGTCCCCTGCTTACACAACCCAAGTCCTCTATAAATAAAAGAATCACTTTCTATAATTATATAATTATATATGATTTTCTACTTCCCATATTTACGTACAAAAAGCTATCCATGCGTTTATAAAAGTTTTATTCATAAATTTTAGTTATCTACTAATCAAAATATTATAAATAAACAATGTATGATGTAATAATACATTTATTAAATTTCCAATTTTGTTTTTATTGATAAAATACTTTATATTTATCAAATTTTATAATTATCTATTGTTAATTACTTTAATGTTGATTTTACAAGTTATTGTTACTTGCTTTGTATAATTTTAGAGGTTAATAACCCAACTAAAATATAATAAAAAAAAGTAATCCCTTGCTATATTAGTTAACTTTCACGCCTCTAAGATCTCTAACATTCTTCTTTTAGTCCTTTCCTCTAAATGATATGGACCAAATATATTAATCTGACTTTCACAAACTTGCTCATCCAATTAAAACGTACAACTAATTCTGCGTTATAACTTAAATTCTTATATTTTGTCCTGCCGTATTTTTTTATCAGTATAGACTTCCGATAAAATTATAAGAATAAGCCATGTATAATTACAGGATCCTATTTTTCTGCTATAGCAAATGCGACCATTTTCGTATTAGCTTTATAAACATAGGTGGCTAATAAATATAACGGGATTCTGAAATATCTCTTTGTAATCCTTAAAACTTTTCCAAAAACCGGCCCACAATTCCTAACCGAAAAAAAACCTCATCTCTTATCCAATCTAAACAAAATATTATATTGATTTCCTGATACTTTCCTTGGTTACGTAATTATATATACCTCATATGCCGGTTTAATTATATGGTCAATATTTTATACTAAATCGAATCAGTAATTTATTCGATAACTTAATCGAAATGAATCTTAAAATAATAATAACCATAGTTGTTAATGCAAATTATTTTTTCACTAATTAAATAAAAATCTAATTAACATATATATAAATTTATAATAAACATAAAAATCCATGGAAATTATATTTAACTTCTACCTAAATCCAATTCCTATAATCAAAAAGATTATTTCCTCCTCGACCAATTCTAAACTTGCCGTACAATCATTCAATATTTCTCGCAACTGGTATATTAACCTTCTTGACAACTCGTATTACGCTTTACAATAAATTCTAGCGTTATTAAAATTTCATTTAATTATTAATTATATTATTATATATATAATAATAAATAGTTGTATATAATATTTCTAATTAAAATTACTCGTTTTCAACTTATACTAATACTAAATAAATAATCAAACTATATTCATTTCCTATTTACGCGTTTATTAACCTGAATCGTTCTATGACGGGTTATACAGTATTAACACGACATCGCGACCGCTTTGCGCAGGCGAGTAAGGCCGAAATCGGGGGCCCCTCCGTGCAGCACGTCTCTCAGCCTATTCGAAAACCAGAGCTCAGAATTAACTCTTTATTTTTCTCAAATTTTTACTCTTTAAGTTGAAAAAAAGGCGTCATAAAAGTTACTTGATCAACAAAGCATAAATTGGCGCGAGTGTCGGTATTTAATCCAGGCATATTTAGATTAAAAAAAATTACTGTAAATATCTATCTTGTATTCCTCTTATTCAGTTAATAGAAGATCCAGTCAACTGAGGTTAGCCCAAAAATTCTGCCTAAAGCGGTGTATGACTTGGATTCCACACATATTTTCTATAAAAATATTTGCTTATAATTATGATAAATTACGTTTTTCTTATATGGAAAAAATTATGAGCGATGAGGAGGAAACACTTAATAGTTATATATAATGTATTTTATGGAGAGGCAATTTTAATAATAGAAAGTTAATCCTCTGTTTGCCTATTAGTTATCTAATAATCTTTCTGATCTATTTATTTAGTCAAATTAATCATTCTTTTGTATTATAATTTATTTTTGAAAATTTATTAGATGTATATAAATAAATTCCAAACTGGTAATGTAAATAGAAAAGCCTAGGCAAAATATTTAGCTTATAAGAAGGAAGAATTATTATATTTAGGGAATTAATTAGTACATCAATATAATTTCTGTTGATATATATGATGACTCACGGTCACCCAATAAATACAATAACATGGTATAATCATATTTGATAAAAAATGATTTATATGTATTGTTAATATTGAAGATTTATGTGCCTCTAATACGGATTACACTTTATATATCGGAATGTTTCTCATTTTATAATTAATAATACAAATATTCTTAGAGAAAAGAATAACTTATGTTAATATAATTAATGTAAATATATGGAAGTTTTATAAATAGTACTAATGTAGTTGAATAATATAAAATAATAAATATAATAGTTTGTAATTATAATAATAATATCTAAAAGTTATATATTTTGTTTAATAAAGAATAGTAAGAATAATATTAACGTTAATATATATATATATATAATATTTATAAAGAATATATATAACATATGAATAAATGTAATATATATAAAATTATAGACTGATTACATATTCTATGATTCAATTTGAATAGTACAGAGGAAGATAATCGACTATCTAGGTTAAACAAATCTAACTCATTAAATAATACATATTTAAATAATATATAATTGATTATTACATATTTATATTCTAAATTTTGAATAAAAAATATATTACAAACAAGGTATTTCAATTCCGTTGCACGCATAAACGGGTGAAAATTAATATTAATTTTATGTTTTTTTATATATAACAAAATATATATTAACAGATTTTCATCGTAGGTATTTATCAAATTAACATATATTCGTCATAGTACTTTCTATTTTTAATTAAGCTTATCCATATATCTAAAAATATTCCCTTAAATATACCAAATTAATATAAATAATTTTTTGAAGCTGACAATCCGTCAATAAAGAATAGATATTCATAAAAAAAATCGCTAACGAGACAAATTTCATTCTCAAATCATCTAAAAAAAAAATTTCAATAACATTCCAATAAACCTAAAACACACCTATATAATGATTCACCACTCCACTATTCTACTATCTCTACGACAAAACATACTACACACATTAAACATTAACAGCAATTTATCCATTCATTAAAAATTCAGTGGTCCATAACCGTCTAACGCCACGTTGCGGTGTAATATATATAGAATACTCGAAATAATAATATACGCCAATTCAAACAAACATTTGTCCAAAATACAGACAATCCGAGTTAAAAAGTTATGTCTTGCTAACTTTTTAAACACTTCCACAGTCTATTTACCCCAGAATTATGTATAATTTAGAAGTAGATGATTATCAGGGATAATAAGCTTTATTCTGATGGGTAAGAGAAAGAGAGATTTGTTATTATAATTTGTGCATGGAAACCGTAAAAAATTTCAGGTTGTAATGTAGAAGTATGGCCCCTTTAACTACCTACGTTTATATCTCTATGTCTATATAGACATACTTACGATTTGTAGCAACAGAAGAGAATATGTATTACACTTTACTCATTTATATACTCTAAATTTTTAGTAAAATTACGATAGTTTATATGCTAGATCTAACCAAGAATTAACCCTACTGTAACAATGAGGAAAAAGGGTATGATATAGAATCAATATTTATTAATTGGAACAAAGATTATTGTATATAAATTTGACGAGAGAATTTCAAGAATTTAGGAATTTTGAAGAATCATCACAGCAATAATATAGTATAGAAGAATTATTTCCGAACAAGACAATGGGAATGTGCAATTTTATATACTAGATCAAAAAGACAGTTCTTTTCAAAGACAATCTTATCATTTATATCGAGAGAAGAGAAAAAGTGTTCTTTTGTACGTAATATCTTGGCGTGGGACTAGGATTAAAATTTCCTTGAAGTATCTTTATGCCCT
>VALG01002308.1:0-13113 GCA_009835305.1 Ipomoea purpurea
TTGTCCAGCTTCGAGTCATCATGAATATTATTGCGACTTTTGTATGTGTTGTGTTGCACTCATACTATTTCAAGCTATGTTCGCATTTTTTATACCTTACAACCGTATATCTCCAATCTAAAACATTTAGATGTATTGAAGTTTGAATGATTCATCACCGAGAACCTCACAAATTAGATCTATTTACAAATTAGGACCCAATGAAATTGTAACCGAGGAAAATTGTTCATCCAATAAGTTCATTCCAACAGTTTGTTTTTTTCATATATTTTTCAACTATTCTTTGACATCAATAATGTCCTTAAAAGTTGTTTACCACAACGGTCATATTGATGTGACAGATATATCTATTATACTTTTTAGAAATTGCTTAATTTACAAATCATTGTTTGGAGAAAAACAAGTATACAATAGTCTTATCTATATATATTTACTTTCTTTCTTTTTTTTCCACCCCCCCCCAACTCGTGTCATTTAAGTAAGATCTAATTTGAATCTTTAAAAAATAGAATGTAGCAGGGCGCCACATTACGCCACCTAGATCTTTCCGTCGTCATTTGGAATTACGTTAGGGGCAGCGAACTTTTTCAAATAAGGTCGCTAAAGGGGAGCTTTTTGAAAGAAGAGACGGCGAGGAAGTATTTCCAGCAATTAATCAGCGCGGTGGACTTCTGCCGCAGTCGCGACATTTCTCACCGGGATTTGATGCCGGATAATTTGTTGCTGGACGAGAATGATAATTTTTTTTTTGAATGACTAAAAAGTTCAAACAATAATTCTGTTTGTTCCAAACATGATCACTTCATGTGGCACCCCATTTTAATTCAACAGTTAATAGAGTACATTGCACATTTTGTTATTTCAAAGTGCTTCGTCGATAGAGTTCAAGCGCCACTAACATAAAGGCGAGTCCATTCTTTTGCTGTTTCAACAGCTTCAACCTCATTTGTCTTCCAATGTTTTGCAATGTTTTCAGAAAGAGGATCATCTGGATTTGGAGCACTCAAAAATGCTTGAATGCTCAAAAGTACAGTACGAATCTGAGAGCAGGACTCCACTTGTCTTTAAGAATATCAAGACAGATCCTTCCAAGCTTATCAATGTTAAGGTGGTAGATTTTGGTGAGGAACCGAACCTTTGGAGCAGCCATTGGGTACTCTTCAGGCAAAAATAATTACGCAGTGTGGAACTCCGGCGTATGTGGCGCCGGAGGTGTTGAGGAAGAAGAAGAAGAAGCAAATAACCTATTTTTTAATGTAAAATGACTGTTTTGCCCCCACAAATAAAAAATTTTAAAAAGGTTTAAGTTTTTCCGGTCACACCGGTAATTTGGCCGGCGTGATCAAAATTGATAAGAATTGCATAGTCAAGGTACTAAATTAATATTTTTTTAAGTCAAGTGTTGCAATTAATACAAGTGCAATAGTCAATGAACCAAAATTGAAATTTTCTCGTCTTAGTAATGAAATCGACATTTTATATAATGGAGTTAATATTTAGAGTTAATTCCAGCAATGGTCCCCCGAGTATGATGATTTTCCAGATTTGGTCTCCGTCTTTTAATTTGAACAATTTAACCACCCGACTATCAAAATCTTTCCAATTGAGGTCCTTCCGTCAAGTCCGGGTTAATTGAACATCAAATTGAGGGAAAAATCGTCTTTCCCCATCTTGAGGGTATATTTCCTCTTTCATTCTCCCAATATACGCACAGATGCTTGACAATACTCCGTATATACAAATCTCTTCCTCTGATCTATTACAAATTTTCCGTTTGGAATTTGGCAATCGGGGCTGTAGCGGAAGGAGACATGCCGTTGCAGTTTCCATGGAAGAAGAACAAGACGTACCCGAATGTCCCACATCCAAAGCATCAAATTCACCGCAAAAAAAAAACGCCGCATCGCTGCTCGTCATCGAGGTTCAAGAAGTTGTCGTCTCCGTTGCTCCGCTCGAAGATAAACAATCCCCCGCCGCCTTTAATCGAGAATCTCGATTTCGTCTCTCCGCCCCAATCGAAGTCGCCGCCTTTAATCGATGATCCGATTTCGTCTCTCCGCCCCAATCGGCGCCGCCGTCTTTAATCAATGATCCCAATTTTCGTCTCTCTGCCCCAATTGTCGCCGCCGCCTCTTATTGGTGATCCCGATTCGCCTCTCTGCCCCAATCGCCGCTGATGTCTACATCTCTGACTTCTCCCACTCTTCTGATCTTGCCTCCGAGAATTGCAGTTCGTATTATAGGTGAGCAAGAAAACGATGCCCCAAGTCATAGAGGAGAATCGGAGGACAATTCAAGGGGAAGATGGTATCTGCAATACTATGAAGCCCAAGAGGGTTTAGTGGTTGTTCTAAAGATTTTTCTCAATGGTTGTTTTGGCTCTAGGACAAAGAAGTTCGCTTTGGGATCACTATGTTGGTGTTCCTATTGTTCTTTGTTGAGTACCTAGGAAAAAACACGTGTCCGGATTCTTCCACCCTATTCCAAAGCGGAGGAGAGGCTGAAAGGCCGATAGTGATGGGAGCCTGGAGTTTTGTGAGCTCTAAAATGGCTAGATTAACATTCGTTTGTATTGAATCAGTGAGTCTTATTAATCTTGAAATAAAAGTTTTAATTTGGTGATTAGTTTTTGAATATGGAATATTTAGCAGTATGCAAGATTCCAGATTTTATAGATGCCCGTGTTAATGACTTGGGGAATGGTGGCCTTGAAAGATAATGATCGAAGATGTTTGCGTTGAAGATGAAGAAGACAATTAGCTAATGAAATGACAGTTTACCCTTATTTTGACGTCCAAATAATGGTTATGTGACGGAAGACCTCAATTGGAAAGATTTTGATAGTCGGGTGGTTAAATTGTCCAAATTAAAAGACGGGGACCAAAATCTGGAAAATCATCATACTCGGGGACCATTGATAGAATTAACTCTAATATTTAGGGAAAATGGCGCTTTTGACCCCTCAATTGTTTTACTTTTGGAAATTTAGTCCCTGTTAATTGATTTGAGCAAACTTAGTCTTTTAATTGTTCACAATATGCCACATTTGGTCCCTAATGTTATATAATTATATAATTTTTTTTTTTCATGAAGTTATATTTGTCCATTTTTTTCAACCATTTATATCACTCAGATAATTTTCTGGATCTGTTCCTAGTCTCACGGACAATGATTCGTGAGACGTTCTAACATAAGTTTTTGCCATATATATAATGAAAATTTAAATGTATTTGAGCCTTATCACTTTTAATAGATTAATATAAAGTTCAAAATTAAACACAAAAAAAATAATTTTAAAAGCACAAAGAAAGCAAATTGTTTTCCTCCGATTTGGTCCTTATATTCTGTCATTCTTGTGGGAAATATGCAATCTCCATCCAGAATAAATTGTATGATTCCGTATATATATACTAATTATATGGATCTTCCATGAAAGTCCCAAATAGAATTTATCCTGCAAAAATGGTAAAGGTATCGTTAAGAAGAAGGAGAAGAAAGTTGATGGTTGAAAGAAATGGATGAATATAACTTCATGAAAAAAAATATAATTATATAACATCAGGGACAAAATGTGGCATATTGTGAACAATTAAAGGACTAAATTTGTTCAAATCAATTAACAGGGGCTAAATTTTCAAAAGTAAAACAATTGAGGGTCAAAAACGTCGTTTTCCCTAATATTTATGACTCGTTTGCTTCACGAAATAGGCCAAGAATGACATAACATTCCCAGTAATAGACCTATTCCTTTGTTTGGTAACCATTTCTATTACCAGAAATAATATTCCTGGTAATAGCCTATTAACTCAAATAAGGTAATAACTATTACTAGGGCCCACCCCTGGTATTACCCTATTACTGAACGCTCATAAATAGATTTTAGAATCTATTTTTTTTACCCCTTTCTTTAACCTATTTTTTTATCCTATATATAAATTTATCCTATTTCACCACTGTCGACGCCACCACCACCATCACTGCCGCCGCCGCCACCACCACCGCCGCCGCGCGCCCCCACCACTGCCACTGCCACCAACACCACTACCACCCCAGCACTGCCACCGCCACCATACCACCACCGCCACCAGAACCACCACCCAGCAGCACCATCGTCGCCGTCCCCACCGCCACTATCACAACCGTCACCCCACCACTACCACCCCAGCACCGCCACCACCACCATCACCATCACCACCACCACCATCACCGCCACCACATATTTTTATAAGGGTGTTTATGTCTTTTAAAACATATTTCATTTCTATTCTTTAAATCAACCAAACATTGTAATATAAATCCTAAAGTCTATTCCTCCGCTAACCAAACAATAGAATACAATTCCTATTCTATTCTTTGCCTATTCCATTCCTTATGAAATAACATTCCTATTGCTTAATTTATTTCGTGAACCAAACGTGCTGTTAGAGTAGTCTAATTCTTTAATCCCTCAATGATAGTCCTCGAAGCGCCCAAAAGGTTATGGGCCTTATGGCGTGACTTGCGAGTTGGGAAGGTCGGGAGGGATGAATACAAGATATTCATCAGCAATTCTTGAAGTCAAATCATTATTTAGATTACAGCAAATAAATAATAAATAAAGATATAGAAGCGTGGGCGAAATGGTAAAACCGCCCCACCTACCTGCCACTAGGCCGGTTCGTTTCATTTCATTGTATTGCTTTTCCTTCCGTATATATAACGCAAAGGCCCATTGGCTGTGGAAAGTAAAGTGCCTAATATAAAAGAGCTGCTTCATCAGACAGGCAGTGGAGATCGTCGAGTCGAGTGTTAACGTCGCCGTCGAGACTCATTTCTATCATTCTCCCGTCTCCGCCACCGCCCCTACTTTCAGTCATGGAGAACTCATACCGCCGCCACTCTCTCATCCCAAGCTTCCTCTATTCTTCACCGCTTTCTTCATCTTCTCCTTCTTTCACTTCCAAAACTCTGGCGCTCCAGAAAATGACCGCTGATTCCAACCCTTCATCTCCCGCGACTAAGAGCTTTACGATTCCAGCTCCCAGCGAGCCTGCCAAGGTCCAGATGTACTCCCCTCAGTTCTATGCTGCCTGCACTGCTGGTGGTATCTTGAGCTGCGGGTCTCACTCATATGGCCGTCACTCCTCTCGATCTTGTCAAATGTAATATGCAGGTGCGAATCTTCAGATCTACACTTCTTTCATTTCATTTTCCACTCCTTCCATCTATCCCTTAATACTATCCATTTAAATTTTAGATCAGATCTGTTTTCCAGTGTTTTGAAACTTGAGATTTATCAACATCCTTTCTGTTTCAGAATACTATTCTTAATCTTGGTGGATCTGTGCCTTGCTTATTTATGTTTCCGACACATCTTATTTTGTTGAGGTCATATATCTTGTGGTTTTGCATATGTGATGGCGTGATTGCTAGTTTCCGGTTAACTTCTCGCTGTTGTGCGTTTAAGCACATGGTTGACGCGCTAACATTTATACTCCTGCTTCATTGATGGTTGCTGTAATATATTTTTGTGCTTATTGTTATTCAAACAGTGTAACTTTCAAAAAAATCTCTTGTGCACTGTGTGATGCAATTCTTTGAACAATTATTATGATATAATTGACATCTATCTTTTCTAAGCTTTTGTTTTTTTTTTTTTTGGTTTAATTTAGAAAAGTTTTATGGTCCCATAATAATTAGATTGTTTTATATCTCCTAATCACCCTGATCCATTGAAAATTTGATCATTTCACCTACTTCACTCATATGACTATTCATTCTCCATTGTTAACTTTGAGCCTTTCATGTCTGAGGTTATAAGTTGTTTCCATTGCTCTGCTTTGTCAGCCCCTGTAGTATGTTAACTGATTATAATTTTGTGAATATATAGATTGACCCTACTAAGTACAAGAGCATCTCATCTGGTTTTGGAGTGTTGCTCAAGGAGCAAGGAGTCAAGGGTTTCTTCAGAGGATGGGTTCCTACCCTTCTTGGTTACAGTGCTCAGGGTGCCTGCAAGTTTGGGTTCTATGAATTTTTCAAGAAGTACTACTCTGACCTTGCAGGACCAGAAAATGCGGCAAAATACAAGACTTTGATCTACCTTGCTGGCTCTGCATCTGCAGAAGTGATTGCTGATGTTGCACTTTGCCCCTTTGAAGCTGTAAAGGTTCGTGTTCAGACTCAGCCAGGTTTTGCTAGGGGGATGGCAGATGGGTTTCCAAAGTTTGTCAGATCTGAAGGAGCTCTTGGGTATGCTAATTATTTCCATATTTCATGTTTATCACCATATTTATAAGACTGTGGGGTTTTTACATATTTATTCTTTGCAGGTTATACAAGGGTTTGGTTCCTCTTTGGGGACGTCAGATTCCATGTAGTGGAAGTGTTTGTACTTGTCATCTTATTTTTAGTTTTTCCAAAGTTTGGTTGAGGATATGTTGCTCATGTGTATTTTTTACTGGATTGTGTATGCATTTATGTATGTGCATGCATGTGTTTGTGTGTGTTTGTGCCTTTTGCTTATCATTAGTCATTGACCTAGTTGCCTCTAGGCTGAGAAAATGGGTGTTTTGGGCAATGTGATACGTTATTGTTCATAGTTGGCTGTGAAAAAATGTTTACTCTAGTTGTTTTGGTGGATTGTGGACTTTTTGGACTTTCTAAAATTTATTTTTTGCTGGGGATTATGGACTACAAGTACTATTTATGGCTAATTTTTGTTTGCACCTACTGGGTGGCTTTTGTGGTATTAGGACTTATATAATGCATGTATATGTTTTTGCACCTATCAGTGTTAACTGTGGGGCTAGATGTAGAGCTGTGGAGACATATTATTTCAGAGAAAATGCTATCATTGCTCAATGCTGTTTGTTATTAGTCATTGTTTCTGAAATGTGCACAGATGCATTGTATTGATGTTTTTCTTAGTGAACTGCACTGCAGATTTGAACACGATGCCAATTGGGTGCAATTGATTTCAAATATAATGTTTCAGAATAATGATGATGCTTTTTTATTGATGATGATGTGCAAGCTATCTGCTTGGGTTATTTCCAATTTTTGAGTCCTTCAGCTATTGGGTTTTCTACCTTTAATTCTTTACTTCAATATCAATTAAATTTGGTACTTTCAAAACCTTTTACTTTTAAGTCTTTGTAGACCACATTTAGTACCAGGTTTTGTACCTGACTAGGACTGAAACCAACAAGTTTTCAAATGTCAAGTCCTAAGCCTGGGTGATTTGAAGTCTATGATTAAAAGTGAAAACCATAATAGTCAAGGGATTAAAACTGGAATGTACTCTTCTTTGCTATTTCAAATATATTTTGGCTGCATGTGATCTAGTTGGCTTTGAATATATATTGATTAGAAACTGTTTCATTGTAGATACCATGATGAAGTTCGCATCCTTTGAGACTATTGTTGAAATGCTATACAAGCATGCTATCCCTACACCCAAAAATGAGTGTAGCAAATCTTTCCAACTTGGAGTGAGCTTTGCTGGTGGATATATAGCTGGTGTTTTCTGTGCAATTGTATCCATCCTGCTGACAATCTTGTCTCTTTCCTCAACAATGCAAAGGGGGCCACTGTTGGTGATGTGAGCACTTTGATCTTCACCATTTGATTTGACCCTTATTCTTTCATAATAGTCTGGGCTCGTTAAA
Source organism: Ipomoea purpurea (assembly GCA_009835305.1). Taxonomy (NCBI): domain Eukaryota; kingdom Viridiplantae; phylum Streptophyta; class Magnoliopsida; order Solanales; family Convolvulaceae; genus Ipomoea; species Ipomoea purpurea. The sequence goes on from VALG01002308.1 coordinate 7,650, forward strand.
TTAAATTCTGTTTTTCCTAATCTTTCTGCAGGCTGTGAAAAAGATAGGAGTATTGGGTCTCTTTACTCGTGGTCTTCCTCTCCGTATTGTCATGATTGGCACTCTCACTGGTGCTCAATGGGGAATTTATGATGCATTTAAAGTTTTTGTGGGACTGTAAGTTTCATCTTTAGATTCTCAATCATCTCTGTTATGTTTGTTTTTTCATGCGTTCTTGTTACTTTATTGGTGGAAGCTGATGAATTGGTGATGATATTTCAGGCAACAACTGGTGGAGTTACTCCGCCTCCTCCTGTCACAGCTGCCGAGGCTTAGGATCAAATTGGAAACAAACACCCTACATCTACTACCGATTTGATGGAATCAATAAACATGGACTGGCTGATGTTTCTTGTTAGTGCTAGAGTAATTCTTTAATCATTACATTGAGCAGTCCAGACAATTTTTGTGATTCATAATTTTGGATTGCTTGCCTCATAAACTTGAAGCTGCTGCAAAAGTTTTTGTATTAGAATACATAATAGTTGATACTAGGATTGTCCTTTTCCCATTCAGAACAAGGGAATAATTTTTAGTTTGGGGTGGGCAGCCCTAAACATTTTCCCCTTCTCCAGAGACACCTGCGTAATGCAGATTTGCAGATTATTCATCCCACCCAATTTATCTTTCAAGTTATGTGTCTGTTTTGTTATGTTATATGGGCAATTGCTTTGAGAAGAATACTTAAATGATCTTACCTTTTTTTTGGGTGCGTGGTTTAAACAATTGTGGGGAATCAGGTGAAATATAAGGGTTGAAGGCAACCTTAATCCCCTCATTTGGTTGTCTCCAGATGCGTATACTTGATTATGCCTTTAGTCTTTCCCAACATTTATGGTCATCTTAACGATTCTTGAAATAACAGTTATGGTCATTTGATTCACGAACGCTCCTCCCTAAATACCAATTATTATGCAAGAAGTTCTATCCAACTAATCTTTAGCTTTAGGTTGCAGGTGTAGTATGAATATTTGAAGTATGTACCTAAATTAGATTCTTTTTTTTTTTTTTTGTGAAAATATAACATATGTATGTGACTTGTGTTGTGATTTTTTGTGTCTTGTGTCATAAAAGTAGGGGAAAAGGGTCAAATAAGCTTCAAACTTTATCTCAAGGGCTTTCAGATTTTGTAAAGTTACAATTAGGTACATAAACAAGTCAAATTAGTTCATCAAGACCCATTTATCTGTTAGTGACTTATAATATCAGGTCACTTAAATTCTAGCCACTGTTCTCGCAATAAAAAGCTACAAAGGAGACCAAAACGTTGCCGGAGAAGGCGTGGCCATCTCTGGCGACCAAAATGTCACCTGCTCTGTCAACGATGGCCAGAAGTAGATCTGGGATGCCCATCTTCTATCTGATGCTATAATACGCAACTTCTGACTCGGTAATTCTATCAGATTCCCTGCCATTTCGAGCAAATTAATGTTGATAATGATTACCACAATTTTATTTTATTGGAATAAGGGTCAAATTGGCCACTGAACGTAACGTAATAGTGCAATCAGACCACTGAACTTAAAAAAAGTGCAATTACCCCACTCAACGATTTAAATGCCTCCAATTTCACCTGTTAGCCAGTTTTTAACCCATTCTTCCGGTTACTTGCTGATTGGGCTGATGACATGACAATAATAATTGTTTTCATTTATTTTTCTTATTTTTTGTTGCATCCAGCGTGTAAGAACAACAATTTTCATCAACGACTTCTCTCAGTTCTCTTCGTCTTCTACTGCTGGAAGATACATGCCAACGCAATGAATTCCTCATCCCCACGCTACTCACCTTCGCCGCCGGAGTCATGCCAACGATGAGTTCTTCATCCTCAAGCTCGCTCAACCTGGCGTTCAGTATGAGGAAATCCATGTGCCAGAACGTGGATGGCTAAAGTGCGTTCATATCTCAGGGAACGCAAAATCAATATTTTGAAATCGAAAAGCACTTCTTTTTCTGTTGTTCTGCTGTTTTTCTGGACTTGATAGCTCTGGTAAAGCACTTCTTTTGGGACTGGACCATAGCTCTGATATAATGATGAACAATGAAAAATGGAGAGTGAAAGCGAGAAAGAGAGGAGCAGAAATAGATAACAAGGTGAGGCGATGGATATTGGCCTAAATGCATGCGGTGGTCGGAGGAGATCCAGCATTTTGTCTGCATCTTTTTCTCCATTTTCTCTGCATCTTTCTCCATTGATATCTACTTCATCTCCTTCAATTATATCCTGCAAAAATGGACCCAATGACAAAAGGATTCGGGGTGAAAATCTACAAAGTATCCCACGGCCAAACCTCACCAAGTACCCATCAGCGACAGTGGCGGTAGCAAGCTTCGTCTCCGACCTTCCACCGCCGCCGGGAGGCGGCCGGAGAAAACAGGCGATGGCGAACGGAGTTTTAAAAAACGTCTCTTCTTGCCATTCCTCCCACCGGAACTCTCCTCACCTTCGAAATGGTCCTCCTGAGCGTGTAAGGAAAGGGCGATTGCTCCGGCGTGAGTGCCGCCATGATTTTGGTCCTCCTCGCCCTCTGCGCCCTCTTCTTCTTCCACTTCACCGACAGCTTCCGCGGCCCCAACGGAAAGTGTTCTACGGCTTTGTCACCCCGGCGGCGAAGGTGAGTAGCGTGGGGATGAGGAATTCATCGTGTTGGGCATGTATCGTCAAGCAATAGAAGATGAAGGGAGCTGAGAGAAGTCCTCGGAGTTGATGAAGATTGCTGTTCTTACACGTTGGATGTAACAAAAAATAAGAAAAATAAATGAAAACAATTATTAATGCCATGTCATCAGCCTAGTCACAAGTAACCGGAAGGATGGGATTAAAACCGGCTAACAAGTGAAATTGGAGGCATTTGAATCGTTGAGTGGGGTAATTGCACTTTTTTAAAGTTCAGTGGTCTGATTGCACTATTGTGTTACGTTCAGTGGCCAATTTGGCCCTTATTCCTATTTTATTTTTTCGTTTTATGCCTTGGTGAAGTCGTTATTTTGGTTTTATTTGGATTAGGTAGATGAGGTGGTTCGGTTCTTGAATGTGATTTTGGAGGGATGTTGTGATGGGTGTTCGTGTTTATAAACACAACAACGAGCTCTTCCTAGAGAGAAGAGGCATAGCTATTGTTGTGTCTAAATCTCTGGATTCTCGTAGGAGTCGAAGGCTCAGTCGGGTTTCGAAATGAAGTTTGTTGCTTTGGGTGCTTGAGTGCTTCTGCTTGCTGTGCTGTTTTCAATCTATTTGATTGTTTTTGGTTTGAAGATGCACTCTCATGGTGACTGGTGAGTGGGAATTTATTTATCCCTTTTATTGTTTAATGTGGAAAAATGAGCTTAGCATGTACACATAACAAGAGCAATTGACCATTTTGGTTGCCATCTCACAGTTTGGTCACCATCTCCGGTCGCCGGAGATGGCCACACCTTCTCCGGCGATGTTTTGGTCTCCTTTGTAGATTTTTATTGCCGGAACAATGGCTGGAATTTAAGTGGCCTGGTATTACAGGTCACTAACAGATAAATGAGTCTTGATGAACTAATTTGACTTGTTTATGTATCTAATTGCAACTTTACAAAGTTTGAGGGCCTAATTGACTCTTGAGATAAAGTTCAAGGGTCTATTTGACCATTTTTCCAAGTAGTCCATAAAGAATTACAAGTATGAAAAGTCCACCATAATGTGTAGGAAAAAGTTAATCGGGTATCACACAAACTAATTAAGCCCAACCCCCTTCTTGGCGCAAATTATGCTGTGCAACCGAATACACCTTGCAAGGTGCATACGGTTGCAAAACGGCGCCGTTTTGGTTAAAAAAAAACGCGCGTCCCACTTAAAGAAGAAATCAGGTTCGATTCCCAGCAATGACATTTTTATATATCCAGAAATTCATAACTATATATCCAGAAATTCATACCTATATATCCACAATTTCATAATTATATATCCACAGTGAATGAATGAAGTAAAATTCACAATGAATGAATGAATGAAGTAGAAATCCACAATGAATGAATGAATGAAGTAAAAATCCACAATGAATGAACTAAATATCCACAATATATGATTGAACTAAATATCCCCAATGAATGAACTAAAATATCCATAAATTCATAACTATATATCCAGAAATTCATAACTATATATCCATAAATTCATAACTATATATCCACAGTGAATGAATGAAGTAAAATATATCTACAATGAATGAACTAAATATCCACAATGAATGAACTATATATCCACAATAATGCTATTGCTTAGAATCAAACCTGAATTTTTTTTTTAAAAGTGGGACGCGCGTTTTTAGTCAAACCACGTCGTTTTGAACCGTATGCACCATGCACATGGTACATTCGGTTGCACAGCATAACTATTGCCTTCTTGGCAAATTATATTATAGATTAAGTCCACATCCAATGTTGACTATGGATCAATATTATTTTTGTTGTAGATTATAACGTAATTTTGTGTAAATTGTGTGAAATTGTAGGCTCGTATGCTCGAATGCTCGAATAGTACAAAGAAGAAGAGAGGAAGAACCTAGGAACCCAAAACTCCATCCATTTCATAAGATAATCATCGAAGATATACATATACATAATATGAAAACTGTAGAAGTACAGGAAGAGGAAAATCTGGTCAAATTGTAACATTTACAACACTTCCCCTTGGTCATTATCTTACCATATTTATGCCTCATTAAAAAGAAAAAATCTTGCTAAGAAAACTCTGTGGAAAAACCTAGTCGAGGGAAAAAGAGTACATGTATTTCAAAATGTGTTATATGGGGTTGCTTCATTAAAACCCTAGGCTAAGAAAATTCAGTGGGAAAAAACTTAGCTAAGGGAAAAGAGTACAACGATACACCAATCATAAACTTTCAGGACATAATCTTCAGGATTTTTGGGGTTCTCTATTTAAGTATTTATTTTGCAATTTTCTTCTTTTAACATTATTATATCATATTCTTGCCTCGTTAAAAACCTTACTAGAAACACCTGGTGGGAAAAACCTAGTGGGGAAAAGAGTATATGATATGTATGCATTCATATGTTGCATTGCTAAAAAACCTTTAATTAAGAAAATTATATCAAAGCTCAAAGGAAAAAGAGTACAACTAGGGGTGTTAGCGAACAAAGCTTTCGGCAAACTATTCGTGTTCGTGTTCTGTAAGCGTTCGTTTATGTTCGTTTGTTAAGGTAAACGAACCATTAACAAACAAAAGTTAGAGCTCCGTTAATAAACGAACAGAGTTTGAACAATTGTATGCTCGTTTACTAAGAGATTGTGAACAAACTCGTTTGTGTTCGTTATGAAACAAGCTCGTTTAGTGTTCGTTTAATAATGTTCGCGAACATGAACGTAGATTATTTATTGTTCACGAATGAATTGTGATCGTGAACATGTGCAGGTGTTTGTTTATTAAAGGTT
>VALG01002309.1:0-20043 GCA_009835305.1 Ipomoea purpurea
CCAACCATATGCTGCAGATTCAATTTTTGTTTTTTCACCATAACAACTATACTGAAATGTTTTTAGAACAATCTCCTTCCCATTATATATTCAGAAATCTGAGTAGGGGCGATAATTAACTTCAGTATTAATTCACAATTCAATAAAATGTGTGATTTGTTAAGGTCTCCACTGGACCTAATTTGCTGCTTCTCCAAGGAATGGATTTGTTTACCTACCAACAGTTAATAAAAGTGACTGGAGTTAAACATCATAATAACCAAAAAGTGTTGCCCAAAACCCAAAAAATTTCGAAGCCTCGGACCGCTAAACAAATGCACGTATTATGTTTAAAAGGGTTGTTGGCAAGTTGCTTCACATGTGGACTAAGCTCTGATGGCTCTTGCTGCGACTATAGTAGCTTACTCTAGCAGTTTGTTTCCCTAGTTGGACCTTCATTATCATCCATACAGGGTCAATAGAAATGTGGAGAGACGATGTTGCAGAAACTTGATTGACGATAGGTGTTGAAAATAATTGTCAAGAATACTTCAATTGAATCTTACTCATGCTACTTTGAGGAACCCTACCCACGAAATTACAGGTCTTCTATATTACTAGAGTATTTCCTCGGACGTTATCTTATGATACCAGATTACCTATTAAGGAACAATAAGGTTAATGAGTACGCGTTCCTAAGAGATCCAATCACTAAAATGGCCTTCTTTACATATTTGGAAGTTTCCCGCTTGTTAAGCTTCAGAATTTTGCAAACGCTTCGGTTTAAAGCAAGTGGTTCATAGATGGAAGGTTATCCTTTGCAATTACCATATGGTATAATTGGATTTACCACAATTAAGGCACTTGCTCCTTCAAGGAAAGGATCTTAAATGCCTCCCAAGTTCTGGTTCGAGGAAACCTTTTCTAACCCTTTATCCGGGTTGAGAGTTGGTATCTTAGATGAAAACCAAATTTTAGAGTGGTTCTAAACTTAATGAAACTAGGATTACATTGAAGGTGACACTACTACAGAATTCACATACAACGTCGCGTCGGCTATAGCCGACTTTATAGAGAAAAATAAAAAAAAAAAAAATAAAATACCTACAACTCGGCTATCTTTATAACTGACGTTGTAGGTATTTTAATTTTTTTAAAATTATATTTTAATATACGACGTGGGCTATTTAAAATCCACTTTTATTCTCTATTTTTTTTTTTTTTTTTTTTAAAATCTGTCAGATATGGCCGCTGCGTCCATCATTTTGCGTCGCCATTTAAATCGAAGCCCAGCAGCAGCCGAGCCGTCGTCTCCTCCACCCCCCACCGCCGCAGCGTCGTCTCCCCTCCGCCACGCCGCACAGCCACCGTCACACCGCTCCTTCTCCACTGCCCAGCCACACCAGCCTCCGCCATTGCCACACCCACAGAAACCCAAGCCTCCGCGCCGCTCCGCCCACACCAGCCTCCCCCGGTTCCTTTTCCGATGCTCCGTCAGACCAGCCACCGCCTTCCCCATTCCCTTTTGCCGGTAAATCTAACCTTTTTTTTTATTAATTTGTATTGTGTGACAGGAGTCACGGGACCAGTTAATGATTTATGAATCTAAATTCTAATTTATGCAATTAAATAATAGTTAGTTCATTTGATCGATAGGTGTATGCAATTTATGCAACGGAGGAGTGAAATTTGTCCGTGACAATGATAGCGAACGTCATGGGTCATCCTTCCCCCTTCAACATGAAATTCGCTTTTCAATGTGCGTTGGTGTAAGTCAAGCCAAGGTGAATTATTGGTTGGAGAGCGGTGAATATGTGATATATTTTCTGCAAACCGAGTTCGATGTAAAAGCAACTTATGACGTCCATTCCCGCATGTCAAATCATGATCAATATGAATCTCTACAACTCCTAGATGGAAGCTCTACAGAGTGAACGCAGGGAAGAAGTTTAATGGAGATCGGAAAGAGCTCCTGACGATATTTCAAGTGTAGTACATAAACTTGCCATTCCCCCAGCTATCTTTCTTCTTGCAATTTGTTCCTCCTCCGTACTCCATAAATTTGTTCTTCAATTTTCTGGATGCTCATACATTTCAGAATTATTTGATCAAAAAACTAGAGTTCATAAATTTGCAGAATTATTTTCTTTTTATCTTCTTTTATTTAAAAAAATAAATATATTGCACACAAGTGGGGGTGATCTAAAGCCCAACCCTTAATTCATTGCAAAAGCTTGTCAAGCCTTAGTACGTAACACAAACGAACCGAACCTGTAAATTATAAACACATAAGACTGCATCAGAAATAAGCTGACCTCTATACTCCCTGCAATCAATGGGGATTTTTTTTAAATAAATAATTTGTCCAAAAATAAAAATAAAAAGGCCCGACTTGACCCCCAAAAAATTTTTAATAATGAATTGACATGATCACAAAAGTGGTTGGAGATGTTGACCAACAACCCAATAAGCAACAAACTAGAACTATTAGAAAAAAAGAAAATGAACTACAATAATACTATTAATCATTTTATATAGACCTGCTATACATTTCTTCTTTTTAAAAAAAAATAAATAATTCTGTCATATAATGTATTGATATATGTTTGGTGTGTGTGTGTGTATAGTCAATCCATTATTTTAAATTTAATCAGAGCTAATAATAATAAAACAGAGATGCCTAAGAAAGATGTCTTGTTTAGGTATGAAAATAATTTAATTAGAGATGCCAAATAATTTAAATAGGCTGCTATAATTAAAAATATATAGATAGATTTATCTGAAATTCTGATTAAGTTAGAAGTATTATTAATGTAATGCCCTAAGGTCCCAATTTTGGAAAATTAAAAATTGTACTACTTTAGTATATAGACTTATATTTATCCTTCCATACAATAGTATTATGTTTCTTTGTTGAAGGATGAAATGAAATAATACATGATGAAAATGTTTTACTATGCAATTGTTCCTTTAGTATATAAATGTTTTACTATGCAATTGTTCCTGCATACTGATGTAAACAATTTTCTTTTTAATCCAGAACCTTTGTTGATCAACTAAACTCAACAGCTTCTGTGCAACGCAAGCCTGCTGCATCTGGTTAGTTTTGTGATTGTCTTATATTATTTGTTGAGATTAATAAGAACAAGAAAAATAATAATGGCTGAAAGTAAAGAAGACAAGATTTACGGGTTCGGCAATGTGCCTACATCTTACGGGAGTGAAAGTATTCTTCTTATTATTTGTGATGGTGATCTAAGTGATGAGATACATTCAATATATATATAGGTATATAATCTCCCTTTCACTCCCATTCCTTATATGAGACAACTCATATTCCTAATCCTTATATGAGACAAACACAACAAATCTCCACCTTGGCGAATATGCTCCCTAGGGAGAAAAAGATAAATCACAAATCTCCACCTTGGGGCGAACATGCCCATTTTAGGAGAAAATACTATCTAACCATCCCACCTTCGCAAATAAGTCCTTTAGGAGAAAAACTCATCTCATAGTTCTCCCTGATTAGGACACCATGTTCTTTAACATCTGGAAACACCCAACAAGTCCAAACAATGTTTGAACTTGTCACTAGTAACTGCCTTGATCAACTAACATGTCTGCTGCATTCTCACTTGTATAATTTTCTGCAACAAAATCTCACCAGAAACAACCAACTTTCTGACCTTATGAAACCTTACATTCAATATGTTTGGTTCTAGCATGGTACCTTGATTTTTAGCTAAGATAAGATGTGGCACTTTGACTGTCATAGTGTAATTGAACTCCATTCTTGCCAATACCCAACTCCTTAATCAAACCTGGAAGCCACAAAGCCTTTTAGCTGCCTCAGTCACGGCCATGTGTATTCTGCTTCAGTTGTAGACAAAGCTACAATAGACTGAACTGATGATCTCCAGCAAACAGGACCACCCATGATAAAAACATACCCTGTTGTAGAACGCCTATATCCATGTCACCAGCATAATCAATCCACATATACCATGAGTATATGGCTCATTCCGTTGACTCCCAAAAAAACAATACCATGCTCTCATAGTGCCCTTATAGTACCGGAGAAATCCATTTACTGCTTCCGCAATGTTGGCTTCCCAGGTTTAGACATGTACTTACTAACTTGTAACAACATGAGCCAAATCAAGTCGAGTACAAACCATTGCAATACATTAAAACAGCCAATTGCACTAGCATAAGGAACCTTTGCCATATTTCCAATCTCATTAACTGTTGAGGACACTGACTGGATGAGAGTTTTAAAATGATTAGCCAAAGGGGTACTAACCGGTTTTAGACTTACTCATCCCAAACCTGGTCAAGAATTTTCTCTATATAACTCTGTTGAGTTAGCCACAACTTTCTTGCACCTCTATCCCTGTGAATTTCCATGCCAAGAATTTTCTGTGCCAACTCCAAAGTCTTTCATATCAAATTCCTGACCCAATAAAACTTTCAATGCAGTAATATCATTCATACTCTTAGCAGCAATCAGACATATCATCCACATACAGTAAACAGAAAAATAAAAGAACCATCACCAAGACTTTTTAACATAGACACAACAATCATACTCACAACGTGTATAGCCAATTTGAATCATGTAAGCATCGAACCCGCTTGTTACCACTGCCGTGGAGCTTGTTTCAGCCCATACAAAGACCTCTTTGAGTTCGACAAACCAGATGCTCACCTCCGGTTTAACAAACCCTTCAGGTTGCTTCATGTAAGTTTTGCTCATCTAGATCACCATGTAAAAAAGCAGTTTTCACATCCATTTGTTCCAAATGAAATCCCAGATGGCTACCAAAGCCAAGTATACTAATCTGATAGAAGTTATGTCTTTAAAACAGGAGAAGAAAAAAAAACTCATCATAATATATCCCCTTCTGTTGAAGAAAACCCCTTCGCAACTAACCTAGCCTATAAACCTTTCCCCTTTCTTTTTTTTTTTTCTTGATACTGGTGGTTCTTCCTATAGACCCACTTGCACCCTATAGCCTTCTTTCCTTGAGGAAGTTGACTAACTTCCCAAGGTATGATTCTGAATGTAAAAGACTCCATCTCCTCAAATCATAACCTGCCATCCATTTATCTTTCTCCTGGCTAGAAATAACCTCTTGAAAGCACTAGTACAAAAACATCATTCGCGTCCGAAGTTGAGGCTCATTCGCGTCCAAAGTAGCTGGGACGCAGTTGGCGGGGGACGCTGATTGTATATACAATCAGCGTCCAAAGTAAACTTTGGACGCGAAAAATGATCATTCGCGTCCAAAGTTGAAGAACTTTGGACGCGAAAAATGATAATTCGCGTCCAAAGTTCTTTCAACTTTGGACGCGAAAAAGTAATTTTAATTAAAAAAATAAACACTATACGCGTCCAAAGTTAATGAACTTTGGACGCGTATAGTGTTTGTATTTTTTTTTAAAAAAAATACTATACACGTAACTTTGTATGCGTATTATATATGTATTTTTTATATTTAAGATGAAAACTGAAATCAGCACTAATACATAATATGACAAACAATAAATTGTAATCTTTTGCGCATGAGCTTATAGGCGCATAATATATTTAAATCTAAAAATTTCCGGGAAAACATAAGTTTGATAACAGATTATGAAACCAGGCACATACTGAAATGAAGAATCACAAATATTTCCTTACAACTGGACAAATTAGCTTCCTCATCCACTCTAGTTGTGGGGATCAACTATCAAGTCTCTGCATTAGAATAAAGGGATATCTCATATTTTAAAAATAAAAAATCAGAATTCATTTTACATATTAGTAGTGAAGCTCACTTCTATAGCAAAACATGGTGCCTATTCACATACCATGGACATTTGATTTCCAGAGAATCTGACCTTTCAGTGAATTTAAACCCTGGAAACATGTTGTATTATCAGTATGAAAGGGTTACAAAAAATCATTAGTACTTGTTTAGTTTGGGGAAACTCACAATTACAAGTACAGTTACTTACAAAGGATGTGCACAAAACTGTTCTTTCTTTGATATTGTTATTTTGCCATCTGTGGCAGCTGCAACAAGGAGATCTGTCTGCCAGGAAAGAAAAAGGAAAAAAAAACTCAACTAATTTAACTACAGCAGACAAACTTGCAAAACACTTATAGAGAATAAAGAGCTTTCATAACCAAATGCAGTACAATATTTTGTGACATATCAAAGCCTAATACTGATAGACTAACCTGGTGGCATAAGAAAACAGGAATTTGAATTATATCAGCAACCTTCCTATTGCTTCACACTGGATAAAAGCAAGAAATTGTTTATAGTTCACGTCATAGGAAGCCAAGATCCATAATTCATCTTGCATATCAAACTAGACTTATAGTTCATCGGTTAGCTTTATCAAGCTAGACTTGAATACAAACTTCAAACCAAGTCTTATATAAGTATATAAAAGATTAAAACCATTTATCACACCATATCAAGCAGTAACACTAGCATCAAGTCCCTACAAGTTGAAGTGGAAAACTCACAAAAATTGGCTAGAATTTGAGGATGTGAATATAGTTTTAGAAAGCTAAAATCAGCAAATTACACTTACATTAAACATAAATCACCATGAGGCATGGTTCACCAAGCAATGTATCGCAAGCATATAGTGATGTCAAATAAAGAGCAAAAAAGCTGTAACTGATGTCAAATATATGTAAACAAATAAAGAAAATAAACTGTAACTACAGCACCCAATTCTATCAACTACAACACGCCAATTCAAAAATTTCAATTCGAATAACTTTACTACAATAAACTACAAATTCTAAAATGTTTACAATTAAAATAAACTACTTAAGAAGTAATATTGTGATAATCATTGCATAACAAAAGATGAAGAAGAGAGAGCAATGGCCAATCATGGTTCCAAATGGTCAAGTTCATTATCCTACTATTCAAATGCAAAAATATAGCAGACACATTGTTGAGGAGTTTAAATACCTTCCGATGTATCTTAGAGACTTCGGTGATGAAACAATATAATTCCTTCACAAATTTTAAGCTACCTACTGGCAGTGAACTCTTAGTGCACTGACACTATTATGAGCAGAATGATACTAACAAACAAATATTAGGTGCGTCGGAGTTGAAAATGCAAACTTACAGCTCTAGATGCCTCATCAGGAGTTGAAAATGCAACAAAAGCCGATCCTTTGCTTACTCCCTTACTTACAGCTCCAGTGCCTTGTAATCAATTGCCTTGTCCAAATTCTAGAAACAATTTAATGAAAAATAAATAAAAATCTGATAAAAATGAAATATCAAAAGAGACCACCAGAAAATGTCTCTAGATAGCTATACCAGCTGCAGATATATTTAGAGAAGGCCAGAAGGGGTTAGCAACTCTAAAGCTATCATCTCACTTCACTACTTCATGGAAAGATGAATTGATAGTTTAAAAGAGAAATTGCAACCAATGAAAGTGCCAAAACACAGACCTTGATATTAAGTTGATCTCTTTCAGCCAGCATCTGCAACAAATGTTGATTCTGATTCTGCATGGATGGTTGGTCTTACTTTGAAGTACTTCATGTGTAATGACAACTGCAATGACCATTCAACAGAATATTCAAGAGAATGAAAGAATAATTACTTGTAAAATGGAGGGTACATGGTTAATTCCCTGCCATGCATACAGTATATTTATGTGTTTTTTATTGGTCATGAATTATGCTTCATACATGTCATAATTTATGTGCAGATCTAGTTAGTAAGTTGCCTTACACTCTGGATGAAACTAATTCTCACATCTACATGACTACATGCATAAAGTATGTGACTTTTGCACAATGAGCATTTTATCTATCAGTCATGTCAATGCATGCAATTTTATATTACAACCAGCTACCTACCAAATATTTTGCAGTTCAACAATGATTAAGCAGACAACTGCTCAACATGAAAGGAGTTGTGGAAGAATTGTATACCAAAACCAAGTTGGAAAAGCTAATTCTGAAACCACAATTCTCAAACTCTCCAAGCTAATTCTCAAGACAAATAACTGATAAACCATGCTACCATAATCAGAAACTATAGGAAGTTCATGATACCCTATGGAATCATAGAATAAGGTCAGCCTCTTAAACTTGTGGCATGGATGTATAAGTCTTGTTTCCTTTCCTGAATAATCAATGTAAAATTTATATTTCATATTTAGGCCCCAGGGGAGCAGGTTAGGTAGTGTGCGTTACTTGACAACAGACACTAACTTCGGCGAATGGCCAAGAACTATTTCATTTGGAGGAATTGTAATGAAAAGAGAGATTGGAAGCTAAAAGAGAGCATGCTGAAAGAAACAAAGAGCAATAAAAAGTAAACCATCTATGCTTTACATGGCTCATGGCCTCATGCAGTGAAAGAAAATATAAATGCAGAGCTCAAGAGAGGAGTTTAAATGAAAAAAGTCCATTTAATCCCAACAAAAATGTAATTGTAGACAAAATATTAAAATACAAGGAATTCAGGATCTGTAATTTCGTATATGTACATCATAGAATACCTTTGATAACATTTTCTCACAAGGAACACTTATTTTTTCATTTCATTTTTTTGCAGCTTTGAAGTGCGAAGAAGGTTTTTGAAACACTCCAACCTGAAACACTTTCAACAGATAAGCTAAAATATGCCTTCCGGAAACTGCTTTGAAAAAGCTTCAGTCCCAGAAAACATCTTTTCTTTGAAATAATTAATGATTTTTTCTAATTGCAATTACAATAATTACTAATTTTCGAAAAAAAATAACAAAAAAAAAATTAAAAATTACGTACCTGCGGTCGGCCGCGTGCGTAGCTGCGGCGCAGTCGGCGTGCGTGGGACCGGAGGCGTCAGCGCGGCGAGCGTGAGACCGGAGGCGAGCTTGGACGGCTTGCGGTGGACGATGAAGCAGCGACAGTGGGATGGAGAGCGGCGGACGGCTGATGGACGGCGTCGAAGTGAAGAATGGACGGCGGGGACGGCTGATGGAGAGCGGCGGGCGCGGACAGGGATGAAGATCGGAGTGGATGAAGACGATATGGATCGGAGCGGATGAAGACGATGGTTTACGCGTAAGAAGATCGGAGCTGCTGGGTTGCTAGGGTTATTTGGTATTTAAAAAATAATTGGCGTCCAAAGTTGGTTAGTTTGGACGCGAGTGATGAATTGGATTCTATTATTCGCGTCCAAAGTACTGAGTTTTGGACGCGAATAATAGAAGGCTTTTAATATTGGCGTCCAAAGTACAGAGCTTTGGACGCCAATACTGTTTTAAAATTAAAAAAAAAAAAATAATTTATATAGTGGCATTTTAATTACAAAAATGCCACCGCATTACACTTTAGGCGTCCAAAGTTCTAACTTTGGACGAATTAATCAATTTTATTGATGTTTTTTGTACTAGTGGAAGGGCTCGGCATCGCTGCATCCCACACAGCCGAGTTGCGTGCAGTCCATAAGGAATGAAGAACACCACAAATACGGCTTTGCACCTCACTTGAGAAAGCCGAAACATCACCAAGCCACCCCTCCGCCCATTCCACGAAACTCCTGTTGGCAATAGCAGGTATTTGAATTTGAGACAGGTGCCAAACGTTAATAGCATATGGACATGAACAAAAGATATGCATAACAGTTTCAGAATGTAAGCCACATGACGGACAAGAATTAAAATCAATAGCCCTCCTAATCAACAAATTATCAGAGTGGGCAAGATATTCAATAGAGCTCTCCCACAAAAACGCCTTCCACTTCGTGGGATATGCATAATTAAAACTAATTATGCTGAGAACACATATTAAATATTTTATATAATTATATATCTATTTACTTCATTCACAAGCATTATTAAATATATAATTGATTTATATTTACATTTATTACAAGTATTAATTAATACATTAATTGTATCTTTATATAATATTAATTTAAAGTTTATTTATTATATAGAATTACATAAAGTAATAAATTATATATTTTATAAATTTTATAATTTAATAGTACATATTATAATTACAAAATAAAAATATTTACATGTAAATATATTAGTATTAAATATATAATTAAATAAATTTAATTTACATTTAAAAACTAAAATCTAATTTTATATGTGTATATACATTTGGTGTGTGTGTATATATATAAGTATATATAATATATAATATATATATTATATTATATATATATACTTATTTATCCATCATAATTAATGTGATTGATTGGAAATAGTTTGTTACTAATAATGTTGAGAATGCTGATGAGTGAAAATTATATAATAAGAATTGTATGATATATTATAATGTTTTGTAAGAAAATTATAAATGAATAAGAATGAAAACTTTTGAAGTTTTAATGATGTATTCAATTTAGAATTTCAATGACTTTTGTAGACTTTTTAAATAAAAAGTTGATAAACGTCTATGAATGTTTTTTATATAGAGTCTTATAAAGTTTTAAAAAATTTTGAACGACTCTATGAAAGTCAATCAAAGTTTATTAAAATCTATCATTTTAAAAAATTTTAAAACTCTACAAAAGTCATGATTGAATACACCCCCTTAGAGATTATGGGTTCAATTCTTAAACAATACAACAATAAATATTTTAACCATAAGTAAGTTGATTATTGTAACCACGGTTTCAAGAATTGGTATGTTTGACGACGGTGAAATGCATGCACTGGCTGCCAATATGCAGACGGAAAATCTCGTGGCTAACATGCATGATTATATTATATATGTACTCATCATGTAATCTTATCAACAACGTACGTCCTTAAGTCCTTTGTTGTTTCCCTAAAAAAAAAAAAAGAGTAGATAAAATCAAATTCATCGTCGCAAGATGCACATACTCTAAGAAATGTTTGTTGATAAGTTTTAGGTGGGTGGGGAGGGGGACGACAATGACAAGATGATGTCTTGAATGAATTGAAATATTGGATGGTTTCAAATTTTGTCATTTCTTCATGTCTTTGGAACATTTTAATTCTTAATCATCTTCATCTCTTCAATACATTCTCTTTCTTTCTAATATAGTTAATTAAACTTTATTCATATTGTCAAGCACTTTATGCTCAAATAGCAACCCTGTGGTGGGCTATTAAATCTTTGTGCTCTAGTGCCAGATATTACATATTATTAGGGTTAATAGTATTTATAAAAAACTTTATACAAATAATTTATTTTATTTTTTGTAATATTTAATTTAAAAGATTTGTATCTATATCAAACTTCCACTTTATTATAGTAAAATTAAAGGTATACACGCAATTGTTTATAAGATTTGTATATCAAACTTCCACTTTATTATAGTAAAATAAAATTAAAGGATCTATACGCAATTGTTTGTGATCCTCCAATGCCATTTTGTCAAAATCGTGAAGAGTATAAATTTGGCACCTCTAGGCTAAAGAGGTAATTACGTGTTCTTTAATTTCGTGATCATTATTGAGTGATGTGTATATACTTTATAGGTAACATATTATGTATTTGATTATTTATTAGGACTTATTATTATATACTAGCTAGTCTTTTCTATGCGCGATGCGCAAAATCATATGTCCAATATTTATGTTTTTTAAAATAACTAACAAATCCCTACTAATTAAAATCTATATGAAATAAAATTTATTTATTCTAATAATGCAATATATAATGTCTACAAATACATTATCATTAAAGAATATAAAAAAAAATGGTAGATGCATGTGCATGTTAACAATAATGAAAGATAACGGAAGTTATAACAGTAGGGCCGTAGGGGTAATTTTGTCCAAAAAATTATATACGACAACTCTAAAAGCACAATGTACAAAATGATTAGCATAAAAACATAGACATAAATGAGGGATATAACTTTGATTGAGACTTATTATGTTTTAGATTATATTAGATTATTTATTATTGTGTTCAACAAATCACAAATGTATTAATATATACTTAAACTATTAAAATTATTTTAGTATACACTTATTAACGTTTTCATATTAATTTTTATTTAATTTAAAACTTTTTGAATTTAATTTGGCACCCCCCGCCAAGGTCTGTGGGCTAAGGCGGGCCGAGCCGAATTATTTTAGGTCCATATTTTGACGGGTTTTTTAGCTCGTCCCCACTATATGATGGGCTTTGACGGGTCCCGCTCTGTCAGCCTGTTTCAACAGCTCTAATTACAATTAAACTTCATAGAAGAAACAATATACATTGCACATTATGTTGAAATACATACAACACACTTAGATTATTATGTACGACACACTTAAATTAGTTTGGATTACAAAGAAAATTACAATCACTACTTGAACGTATGCACGGGATGAACCTCACCCTTGTAACCTAGCCTAGATTTCTCATTAGCGGATCGATTCAAATCAATCATTAATGGTCAATAGGTCACTCCCAATGGAACAGTTACATTATTTTTAACACATACAAGTATACAACACACCAATATATTATTTCATGTAGGACTCCTAAATTAATTGACTTTCTTAGACGTGGGAATTTATTTTTAACGAGTTAACATAATCAATTGATATATAATAGTAGGTGGAGTATCTCTCTTCAATCTACGTTGTGTTCTCTTGATCTATCGATCAACTTTTACAAAAACGATCATTTAATTGGTCTGAAGTGGTCTGTGCATTAGTTTTTGATTCCATGTAAATCCAATAAATAAATAAGATTTTATCACAATATTATGTCAAGAATATTGGAATCACTAAAATGGTAGAGACATGATTTTCCTACTTAAAGATAACATGCAAGTCCAATTTTTGTTAGCACATTTTGGTCAAACCTATTACAAAAGATCTTTATACTAGAATTTATCCAGTATACAGGGCCGGTTTTTAATTTTGTGTGGCCCCGTTCTTAAAATAAGATGAGGCCCTATCAAAAGCCTAATTTTTTATTTTCTAAAGTCATCAAAGGATTTTTTGAAAAAATGAAAGATGTCACAAATTAGAATTGAATCTTAGACCTCCCTAAAGAAACACAATAGTAACATGTTTTTACCATTCCTCCATGCAAACTTTTTAGATATGTTTTAATTTTTAGATCTTTTAATATCTTAACTAGTTAAGTAAAAATTAAATATTGGGCCCTCTAAAATTTGGGGCCCTGTGCTGTTGGGCTGCTTGCACAGCCCAAAATCCGGCCCTGCCAGTATACACCCTTAAACAGTGGATAGTAACTGTTTACCATCATTATTCAAAAAGAATAATAATAAAGGAAGATTGACACTCACATCATGAATGGCGTTGCGGATGAGTGCCACTTGTTGCTTGTAACAGATCTAATCTGGTAAAGAAAGTATAATAATGTGGTAATTAGATATAATTGATTGCTAATTAATTAGTTAACTAAACAATTAATTAACTGATTAGGTTTTAATTTTACCGTTCTGATAACTGTCCAGAAACACCCTCCGTGCATGGCGGCGTTGTAAGAGAGCCCATGTACCTATAGTATCTTCTGCCTCTGGCTTGAAGTAAGTTTGGGTCAAGATACCCTATACCTTTCTTTACACCCGGTGTCTCACCAAGTTTTTTAAGATCATCCTCAATCTAATTAAATATGCAAATATTAAGAAATATAATGTTACTTTTTAGAGTTCAGGATAGCAACGAGGGGATATAGGATTAATAAGTTAGCCAGTGTGGATACCATCATATATTACATCAAAACATTTATGAATTATTTACCAGAGATAAGATAGGATTAGGAGTTTCTCCAATCTGATACATCACTGCAAGCACTGCAATCTTCCCATCATTGCTCACATGAACCAGATGAGCCTCCAAATCATACCTGTACTTAGACCATCGCAAAACCAAAAAGTAATTAAGATTTAATTATTTATTTAATTAATAACGTTGTAATATATGATCATCACCTTGTTCCATTGACAACGTGTTCAGAGGGAGAGTGCCAGTGGACCTGTCTGAACAAATATCTGATACCATTTATACGTAGATATCGTTGACCAAGCGGCCAACTTAACTGCATTTATAACACCAATTTTTTTTTTTAAAAAAAAATCAAATCAACACTGTTCATTAAAGAATTAAATTATAAATAAAATTTTAAGAGAGAAAATTTAACTTTGTTGATACATAGAGTTTACTTAGTAACTATAAGATTCAAGTTTAGCTATATATCTTAAGAGTTGCCTATTAACTTTTTTTTATTTGAGTTGGTCAGATATGACATATGAACAACTTAACCTGATTTACCTTATTGTGACTCTTTGTGATTTCACTTAAAAATGCACATTCGCGTGGCGACTGTGAGATTTTTCATAAAATCAAGTTGAGACCACAACCAATACGACACTACCAAATACCGAGGGTTCCTATGGCTATGGAGTGAAACCTGTCTATGAGCTTCTAGTGGGCAAATAGCTTCAATTAAGAAGTAAATCAGCCTTAACAAATTTTGACAATTGCCTCAACTGGGAGGGCAATTGGCAACGAATCACTAATTGAGAGTTAAACTTGTGATCTCAAGGTCATAAGTTTATTGTCTGACCAATTTAAATTAAGATAAAATAGATAGATAGAGTGATACCATCATGCCATACCATGATTTTCAGGAGTTAGCAACATCTCTCATGTAGTAATTCTGAATCGGACCCAAGTTGGAATACACAACCGGTTTGCTTCTCCAGATCGATCGGGAGTCTGCATCTTTCCGGCACTGCACTGCACCACTCCGGCCGCAGCTCTCCCCAGTGAGACGGCCTCTGTCGCTGTTTTCGTCGTAACTAAAACCCCACTCATCATCTGCATGCATGCACATTATAATAATAATCCCCAAAAAACAAAGAAATAGTTGAAACCATATTCCAAATATTAAAAAAATGCATGCATTATATTATATCATATCATATGATGAAGATATTTAATAAGAATGTCCGTATTGGACGTACCAACTTCTGAGACTTGATGACATGTGTAACTGAAAGGAGAAGAAAGGCAATGGAGAACAGTTTAAGCATGTCCATGTCTTCTACAGTTTTGCAATGAATTGAAATTGTAAGGCCTTGGAGCGTATTATATAGAACACGAAAGAAAGAGTTTCGCTATGTTTACGTTTTTTTTTTTTTAATAAGATGAAATTTATCTCATAATTTTGGTCAAGTGAATCATTATTTAAATAAAATAGGGTTATCTTTTCCATCATTTTTAAAATGTTGACAGGTACAATTTTGCCTTCTTTCATATCCGACCACAAATCATTCCCTGATTGCTTTGAATTACTTTCTCCTACGGGTTTATGATTACGGTGAAATGCATTCACCGCGGCCAATTTGCAGACGGAAACTCTCGTAGTTAACACGATTATATTATATATTCATGCAATCGTATCAAAAACGTATAAGTACGTTCTTTGTTGTTTCCCTAAAAAAGAAAAGGTAGATAAAATCAAATTCATGATGCACATGCTCTAAGAAATGTTTGTTGATAACATTTAGGTTGGTGGGAGGGTACTGACATGACAAGACGACAGGGACGGAGCCAGAAAAATACTTGAGCGGGGGCGAAGTTTAAATGACGTTAGAAATATCAATTACGAAATATCAAACAGACATAAGGTTAAAATACAAATATATTATTAAAATTACAATAGAATTTTTGATAGATTAAACGATAGTTAGAGTCGGAGCAAAAAATATACTTGAGGTGAAAAATGTAAAAAATATTTATGACAAAATATGAAAATATCAATTAGATTGAAATAATTTGAATAAAAATAATTATAATATAACTTGTATACTACATAATTAAATGATATAAAAAGTGAGGACTAAAGAGTATTTAATTGTTATTAAATGATTCATAAAAAAGTAGGCTGAAAAATATTTATCTTGGGGAAGGAATGAAAGATATAACATAAATAAGTGAGGATAAGGAAAATTTTTTTAATGAGATTTGAACCTATGACCATACACTTTTTTAAAAATCAAATTTGAAGTTCAACCAATTAAGCTAGTTTGACTATTAATAAATTAAACATAAAATTAATTTTATATAACATTTAATGCTATATATATCTATATATACATACATATATATAAAGGGGTGTGGGGAGTGGTGCAGCTGCCCCCACTGCCCCCACACTGCCTCCGTCTATGCAAGACGATTCTTTAATGAAGTGGAATATAATATTGGATGGTTTCAAATTTTTCCTCATTTCTTCATGTCTTTGGGACATTTTCATTAATTCTTAATCATCTTGATCTCTTCAATATAGTTAGTTAATTAGACTTTATCCAAATTATTGTAATTTAAATGTTGAGAGATATATTAATGAATACAATCTAAAATACTGGAGGAGGGTTACAGAACACTAGGTGAATCAATGGTCCGAGCTAACTTATGAGCCAAAAGATTCGCAAGGTCTACCAACAAAGACAACACTAACATTATTAAATGAAGATAAAAAAATATTTGCAACACGAAATCACATAACCGGTATATGAAAAGTTAGTAGCTACACTATTGATAGCATTAAGACATTCAGTTTCCACAATCACATTATCATCACCTCACTCTTTTAACCATGACAGAGCCTCCTTGCAAGCTAATGATTCGTCATGTTAGGATTCAAATCACAACTAATCGACCAGCTACAATGCTCCGAGGAGTTTCTTAATACAGCACCAAACCCCACTAATCCAGATCCAGGTTTCAGGAAATTAGAACATCTACATTGTACTTGAGAGCATGGGGTGGGAGTGCGGGGTGGGGGGGAGGGGACCAAGTTGCGTTGGCATTATATAAAACACTATGACACAGTAACTCTAAAAAATATATTATAATCAAAATTAATAAAGAATCGCTTACTCTTGAGGACATAAACACACTGTCAAACTTTTAAAATCCTTGTGTTTTAGTATTTTTATTTTTTTAATTTAATGTTTTGATTCGTTTAGTTCGTCATTAAATCTATAAAATAGTAAAGACTTTACATATAATATATCAAAAACTATGAAGTTGACTATATATATTAACATACCTATATAATATAACATATATAATACATAATATATATATATATATATATATAATATATATAATATATATATATTATATATAATATATATATATATAACATTTATTACAAGCTATAAGTCTATAACTTAGAAAATAAAATAAAATTTTTATTTACTAGCATAACTTTTAAATTTAAACAATACCCTCTCTTTATTTAAGGAAAAAAATAGTCCTTTAATTCCCAAAAAGAAACAACTAATATTATCTTGCTTGAAAAATGCCTACTTTCTGACCACGTTTTCATTTGGTTGAAAATTTTGGCAATCAATTTTTTTTTTGAATGCAACGGGCTCAAGAACCAATAACACCTCTACTGAGGGTCAAACTCATAATCTTTCAAATGGAAGTCCAACCCGAATACCATTAGACCACATAGTCTTGGTATTTTGACAATCAATTTATAATTAAAAAATTGAAAATTAATTTTTTTTATAAATTGTGTTTGGATCATAAGAAAATATTTTTTTAGGAGATTTTTTCTCAAATTTGAAGGAAAAATAAATGTTTGTGTGATAAAAAAATTATTCTAATGAAAAATAAACTACTCTAATTATGAAAATGATTGTTTGGTTGGATCAAATGGTTAATCCTACGCAAAAAAGTTATAGCTAGTAAAAAGATGTACATCTTAATTTCTTTATGTTGGAATTTTTAGCTTAAATGACATTTAAGTGGCTATTTTGTAGTACAAATATATGTGAGGTCCACTTTTGATTTAGATCGGGTCAAAGTGGTTCACATTCTTCGTAGTGAGATAAAAAATTGATATATATGCACCACTCAAAACGGATAATGTGAATGATAAATTGATTTTCAAGTAGACTCATTTGAGTTAAAATGAAGGTGGAAAGGCTTTGTAAAAGCAGTTGTCCCACATTAGTTTTGGGAAGGAGTTTACACTACTATATATACGAGAACCTTTTAAAAAAGGTTGAATTGTATAGCATAGAGGCTCCCTCTTACTCGTAGGGGGTAAAGGCGCTTGCCTCATTTACACCTGTCGACGCGAATATAGTCCAAAAAAACTTCCAAAAGGTTCTCATTCTACTCCAAACTAGGTGAAAGGGGGGAAAGTTCAAATCAACAAGGTTCTCATTCTCATTATTTTCCACGCTCCAAACTAGTCCAAAAAACTTCCAAAAGGTTCTCATTCTACTCCAAACTAGGTGAAAGGGGGGAAAGTTTCAATCAACAAAGGTTCTCATTCTCATTATTTCCACGCTCCAAACTAGGTGAAAAGGGGGGAAAGTTCAATCAACAATGCTCCAAACTAGGTGAAAGGGGAAAGTTCAATCAACAATGCATCTTCATTAAAGTTGTTAGGTTATGTTAATGTCATGAATTTAATGTCTCTAGGGGAGAGTACGAGGAAATCTCAAATGACTCATCATATATCTTATAAGTCGCACTATATATATCAATCAACGATGCATCTTCATTAAAGTTTGTAGGTCATGTTTAATGTCATGATTTAATGTCTCTAGGGGGAGAGTACGGGGAAATCTCAAATGAACTCAATATATTACTTATAAGTCGCACTATATAATCAATCAACGATGCATCTTCATTAAAGTTTAGGCCATGTTAATGTTCCATGATTTTAATGCTATTTAGTTTCATTTCTGTAAAAGCTTGGTATTGGACTGAATTATTAAGCTGCTTTTTTTTGAGAACTTCAAACACTCAAATTTGCTTTTCTCTCTTGCTCTCTCAAAATGTTTTCATATGAAAAGTTCTACAACACTTCCGTAAAAAGATGGAGCTAGTACTCGACTTTGTTCTTCTAGTTCGCCCGAACTTTATGTTTGAGTGCAAACACTAAAGTCGTAATCCATTTTTATCCTGGAACTGAGATACAACACTCTCAACAACCCCTCAGGAGTAGCAAATCGGTTTTAAGAAAAGTGTGTGTTACACACGACTCGGATTTCTGCTTCTCTTTTCTTGTTTTGGGATTAATTAAAAATTTTAAACCATTTTTTTGTTACTATACATATATATAGCTTTAGCTTGACAGAAGAAATCAGTCAACGGTATGGGCCAGCTGCAAGCACAACAATTAGTTTAGACATGCAAAAGAAGTGCTGAAAAACGGTAGAAAGGTGAAACGAAGTTTACCCAAGATATATCTGTCGGTTCACATGTTCACCCAATCTGGTCGCCGACTAGTCCAGTGTTTCTCCCTGGTCGGGACCATCTTGCTGATCCTTTCCAGCAGAGCGGTCATTGGCTCCCCCCCCCCCCCTACTCAGGAAGGGCGTCGTCGATCACGGGGTCGGGCACGGGAGACTGGCCCACCTATGACACTTAAGAGGAGTGACCTCTTCGACATCGACTCTATTGCATTCTCCTTTCCCCTCTTGTTGTGGGCTCGGTGATCTGGAAATCTAAGCCCGAGCTCACGGGCTGCACGATGTTAGAGGGTAGGGTGGTCAAAGATGGCGGGCTCACACGGGACGCGGCCACGGCGAAAACTTGTCCTTTTTACCCAGGGCAAATTTAGCCCGAGGCTGTCAGGGTGCGGCGAGGCAGTGGTGAATCCTTTATCAAGGCACATACCGCAAACAAGAAAAGAGGAGTTAGTAGCGGTCGGTAAACACGATCGGATATGCAACTTAAAAACCTTTTGAAAAGATTTTTTTTCGCTTTGTGATCCGTCCAAATTCTAAATACTTATTGGTGTTCGTGGGCCACCAGGTGTTAATAATCGGTGGGCGAGACCGCGACGGTGGTGGCTAAAGGCATCCAGGTGGTTGTACTTCTCCGTTTCTCCTCAAAGGGTTCAATATCAATTACTCGGGGCCTAGAAGCTAAAGCACTTACATTGAAGTTACTCGTGCATTTGACAGGAAGATTAACCGGTAGTCGTAAGAATTCTAAAGAGAAAATCTTTGCGCCAGCAGTATTAAGCCAATATGCTTCGCACATCACACAAGGTCTTGGGTCATGAGGAATGTAATTGCTTAGTGAAGTGCTTTGACCATTACCTGA
>VALG01002314.1:0-12400 GCA_009835305.1 Ipomoea purpurea
GACTAACTTGGTCGATTTCGGGGCAGAGGAAACAGGTCTTTTTGGCAGGCTTTGTTAAGATCAGTGTAGTCTACACACATTCGCCACGCCGGGTGGCTTGGGTAGCAGGACCACGTTTAGGCCAACCAAAAATTCCGGGTACTTGACCTCACGGACGGTCCGGCTGCTAGCAGTCGTGCTTTACTTCTTTCTTCACCAAACCTCCCTCCGGTCGTGTTGGCCAAGTACCCGTTTCTTTTGCACGACAGCCGGTTCTGGGTCCCACGACGAGTCGATGCGATATGATCGATCGATCCACACCGGGCATATCTTCTGGGCCCAGGCGAAGACCAGTCTGCTCCTGGAGCACTTTCACGATTTCCCCCCTTTAACTTCTCCGGAAGGCCGACTCCAAATTCTCACTCGCCTGCTTCGGCTGTGCTGGGTCAATCTCGATTTCCTCTAGCTCGACGGCCGGCTCTGGGCGAGGGTATCTTACTGTTCTTAGGGGCCTCTCGGTGATCTCGTGGACCTGCATCCCACGCTTGCCCATTCCTTTCTAATGCTTGTAGATAGCAGTCGCGGCAACCTTGCGGTCACAACGCACTGTTCCTATTCCGTTTGGTGTGCGAAACTTCAGGCATGATGTTCGATCGAGATCAGGCTCCGAGGTCTTCAAGACCCAGGCGGCCGAGTATGGCGTTGTGCGAGCAGGCTAGATCGACCACGATAAACTTCATGCTCAGCTTTTTGTACGTCCGGATAGCTGCCGATCTCCACAGGAAGAGTGATGGACCCTTCCGCCACCGAGTCCCGGTGAAGCTGAGAGAGGGTGTTCACTGGTCTGAGCTGTTCTCGGGTCAACCCCTCTTGGTAAAGGTCTCCAGGTACAGTACGTTGACACTACTCCCGGTGTCGACCACGATCCGGCGAACAACTACCGTTGATATCCATGGCGATGACCAACGCGTCTCGATGCGGGGTTTCCCCGGCTGGCAGTCTTTATCGGTGAACACGATGGGCTCCCGGCATATCTTTTTGGAGCTCTCCTCTCGCGTAGACTGTTCCGACATATAGTTGCCGAGCCAGGCTTTTCGGGTGTTTGCGAATCGCCGCCTCTGGCCCGCCGACTATCATGTGAATGACATGCGTTTCTGGCGCCATTGGGCTTTCGTCCTCCTCGGAAGCCGGCTGCTTGCCTCGGCTATTTTCTGCGTCGCTGAAAGCCCTCGTCTCCTCGACTGGTCGACCTTTCGGCTTCCATTGGTTAGGGGGCGGAGTCCCTTGCTGGATATCCCCTCCATGATCTTCTTTAGATAGAAGCATTCTTCCGTGCTGTGAGTGTAAGTTTATGATAACGACAGTATTTAGAAGTCTTACCAGTGTCCTCGCTTGTTACACGGTGTCGACCGCGGAGGCGGAGGCGGCGACCGGCTTGCTAGCTTCGTGGCACCGGCCGCCTGAGCCGGTCGAGTAAAGTGTGGACGACGGGGCGAATCGTGACGGTCAGCCTGGACCTCAGGTCGCCGATCCACGTCTAACGTCTTTCTCTCGTCTCGGCCCGCGTCCTTTTTCCACGAGCAGACCCCACCGACCTTCGCGTTGTCGTTTGGTGCTTCATAGCCTGTTCCGTGTTGGCTCCCTTTGTTTGGCCATCCTGGATAGCTTCTGCGTTTAAACTCGCCGGGCGGTTGTCCTCCAGTCCCGGTTTACTGTCCGGACCCGCAAAGATTCAATGAAGAAGGTAAGTGCTGTTTGAATCCTCCCACTTCTTCATCGACTGGATCTCCCTTTTGCCAGCGAGCTAGTAGGCTTTTAAGGACCTCGCCCTCATCCTGATGGATTTCGCCCAAGTGAGTCAGTCCTTCTGTGCTTGAATGTAGCGGCGTAGTGGCTCATGAAAGCGGTCCGCCAGCTCCTCGAAGCCGTAATCGACCCCCAGGGGGCTGTCCTATACAAGCCAACCTTTGCCGCGGCCCCCCTTTAACGATGGGTAGGAAGCACGGCACATGACCGGGTCCCGTACCCCTAAGTACTTGCATTTTGGCTTGGTAGCTCTAGTAATGTTCTTGCAGGTTGCCTGCCCCGTCCGAACGTGGCTTGTTCCGGGAACTTAAAGTCGCCCAGGTCTATACTTAAAGGCCATGATCTCGGCGGAGAAGGGTAACGAGGTCAGCAGCGCTCGGCCGGG
The DNA here is from genome assembly GCA_009835305.1 of Ipomoea purpurea. Classification (NCBI taxonomy): domain Eukaryota; kingdom Viridiplantae; phylum Streptophyta; class Magnoliopsida; order Solanales; family Convolvulaceae; genus Ipomoea; species Ipomoea purpurea. Next base: position 2,171 of record VALG01002314.1, read on the forward strand.
GGCCTTAGGTTCTTCTCTACCTGTTCTTTCAAATTTCTTACCTCTTGGCTTATGGTTGGCCCATTTCGACCCTCTCAATTGGGTGTGGGTTCCTGTCGATTTCCCGCTTGTTCGCCCTCTGACTCGCGGGGTTGGTCACGGTCTTCTGGGCCGGATGCTCCAACGCGGCGAGCCACGTCCGGCCTTTCCCGCACGGTTACGCCACGGTCGCTCTGCCGGCAGTGAGTTTCTACCGGAGTCGGAGGGGTTCTCTTCGTCCCAGCCTTTCTCTCTCGCCGACCGTCGCTCGACACCAGGCCTAGCCGAGAATGAACGGACTGGACGGTTGACTCATCGCCCGGCGGGTTGATTGGTTATTGTTCGGCCTTCGTGGCGGCGGGGGTCTTGTTGCGGTATCCGAGTAGCGGATTGCTCCCGTATTCCCCGACTTGCCCGGCAAAAGCGCGTCACAACTTGCGTGTAGTTGATCCGGGGTGAGCGGTACCGCAGTCCGGCTGTGGATTTATCTAAGGTGTTGGTGGCGGTGTCAGTCGTCTTTCTCCGACTTCGGGCGCTTCTTCGATTCAACTGATCTCTTTAGGTCGGCTCCTAGCCCATTGCGTTGGCTCAATTGGTCTTGGCTTCCTGTCATGGTAAAGTCTTTCATTCTCGCGACCAGGACTCTTTCGATGATTTCTCGGACTCGCTTTGCTCAGAAGGCACGCGATCTTTGTTTCGATCCCCACAGATGGCGCCAGTGATGGTTTTTTGTTTTTGGGCCCAAGGAGGTCCAACACAACCTTAAAGCTGGAGGATACACCTTTCACAAAAAAGTCTCGATTTTAGTGAAAATACGATGCTCAATAGTGCTTTCTATTCCTCTCCGGTTTCTCGAATCTGTCTCTTACAAGGGTGGAGGAGCTTTTTTATAGGTGGCTCCTCCTCTACAGACTTAAAGGCTCATGATAGCCGACTTAAAGATCACATTCAATGTGCCGAGCCGTTGGGCGACGTTACAGACTCTGCCAACGGCTCTCTCTGGCTAGTAACCGGCGGACCGAGTCCCGCTTTTATTGCCTCAACGGCTCCTTGCCTTGACTGCTCTGAAGGCTCTCCTCAACGGCTCTCTGAACCGAGTCTCTCCTTTAGGCTGGGGCTCGGACCGATCCTCGTCTTTGGTTGGCACTCGGCTGGGCGTCCTTTGTGACTGGACTGGGCCTTCCTCTTTGGGCCTGGGCCGATCCTGGACTCGGCCCATGCATTCTTCGAGCCGGCCTTGCGTCAGCCCATTCTTCCCTCTTTGGTCCTTCCTCTCTGGGCCTCTTTTCTTGGGCCGGGGTTCTCACCCATCAACATACAATTAATCACAACTTATATGTCTAAAAACTTTATGTGATCAAGATAAACTGCTTAATATATAAATTTAACTGATTTATGTTACTTGATTATTCAACTCATTTGTAATTGTTTCATTTATAAATTTCAGTTAGAATCTAATTGAGTAAAACTTTAGCCAACAGGCAAGTTTTATTTCACTAGTATTTTTGGTTAGTTGATAATTGAGATAAAATACTAATCATAAGGGTTTAATTGGATTTATTACTTATTAGAATTAAACACTTTAGCCCTCAGGTAAGTTTTAGGCAAATTATGGTTGTGGAATCGTGTCCACCTTGCAAGGTGGATACGGTTGCAAAACTGTTCATAATTATAAATATATAGTTCAAAAAATTACTGAACATAGAGTTGTGACATAATTATGACTTATAGTTCTGTAATTATGATGATGATCAATAATTGTGAACATGAAGTTCAAAATTATGAATATATGCTTTATAGTATGACACTATAGTTCAGTAATTATGAATATAGAGTTCTGTAATTGTGAATATAGAGTTCAAAAAATTATGAACGACAGAACTGTGTCCACCTTGCAAGGTGGACACGGTCCCACAACATCAACCACACACATTATGTCTAATTCCCTCAACTCATAATATATTAATTTCACCACATTACATAATATTATAATTATTCAACACGGTAGGAGACGGAGCCAAAGGGGGCAGCTGCCCCCTACACCACACCCCACACCAACATAATAGTCTTTAGTATGTATATATGACTATATGTACAGTATTAGAGTAACTACAAAATTTAAAAGAAATGATTAGAGTAGTTGGAGACTATATGTTTAGCAATAGTAAAAGAAAATTGAGGGAATTGTTACAACCTTAGACACATTTTAATATTTAACACACACACACACACACACACACACACAACACACACACACACACACACACACCCACATATTATAATAACTAGTACTATAGACTATTATACTATATATGATATAATATTAATAATACTATTATATTAACATTCTTTTATATTAATAATGACATATTAATTCTATAATGTTTTTTTTCTATTCAAATTATTTTATCAAATTTAATTATGTTTCATATTTTGTTATGAATATTTTATAAAGTTTCTTTATGTTTTATTTTACGTCCATATCCAACAATTTTACAACTATATTTCTTAGGTAATTTATTTATTTATTTTTAAACTATCTCTTTTGTTTTAATGTTTCGCCTTTACTAGAAAAATTTTTGAAATCCGTCTGTACTTTTTCGTCCCCTCAACCAAATTTTTGGCTCCGTCGCTGTCCACGGTATCGTCAATATAAAGTAGATAGTCCACATAAGCTTTTACAACACTTGAAAATATATATTTATCTTTTTGTTTAATTTCAAAGAAATGAGGTAGCGGCAGCAGTAGGTCCAAATTGTAGGATAGTGAGGTGCTAACAACCTTTTCTGCACTGTAATGAAATGATTGATTAAAGCATCATTTGCTGGCCATTAGCCCAACCAACAGCAGTACGTGTTGGATTTCAACACAAATATGAACAAAAGCAAAATGTTGGGCTTTTCTATTTCTTTAAGGTTTCACAAAAATCCACCTTTTCTCCCCCAAAATGTTGGTCAAATGCACTATTACATTATGGGAGCTGTCGAGCTGAGAAGATAAAGAATGTCTGTATTTTGTGATTGTTATGCCCTGAAACATGAATTAGGTTATGCTCACCTATTTTTAGCAAATATATAATTGTGTATTGAATAAGTTTTGTGTAAGACCATCTCAACTGAAAAAATATTTAACCAAAATATAATTTGTTATGAACTCGTAAAAGTATTAAATTTAATATAAATAAAATATATTTATTGCAAAAAAAGAGTTTGAAGAATTTAAAACAAGACTTAAGTTGAACTATTCGACTAAAAACATATAATTAAGGATTTAAATTTAAATTTTGTATAGTTTAAATTATATTATAAACTCTCAAGTTCATGTAATTAGATTCTTCTACTTGTATATTTACATATATTTTAAATTAAATTTCAATTATATATATATATATATATATATATATATATATATATATATATAAATCAAATGAGATCATCTCTTTCCTGAGACCCTTCATAAATGCACAAAAGCTATTACGCGAATGCATAGAGATTAGATTGTATGCAATTTGCCTAGCATGAATGCACACAAATACACAATTTACATACCTTGTGTGCATTCGTGTAGTAGCTTGTGTACATTTACGAAGAGTCTCGTGGGATTCATGAGGAACAAGTGGATGCACTTTTGTGTGTGTGCTCCATATTCAGGGGCGGAGCTACAGTGGGGCAGCTGCACACCCTACCCACCCCTAGAGACGGAGTTACAATGGGGCAACTGTCCCACCCACTCATATATAACCCTTGTAAATATACATCTCTTTCCTGAGACCCTTCATAAATGCACAAAAGCTATTACGCGAATGCATAGAGATTAGATTGTATGCAATTTGCCTAGCATGAATGCACACAAATACACAATCTACATACCTTGTGTGCATTTGTGTAGTAGCTTGTGTACATTTACGAAGAGTCTCGTGGATTCATGAGGAACAAGTGGATGCACTTTTGTGTGTGCGCTCCATATTCAGGGGCAGCTACAGTGGGGGCAGCTGCACACCCTACCCCACCCCTAGAAACGGAGTTACAATGGGGCAACTACACCCCTCCCCCACCCCCACTCATATATAACCCTTGTAAATATATATGTATATATATAGTACATGTTTTAGTATAACTATAAGAAAACGGATAAATGCAAACAAGAGATGAGTTAGACTAGTTGGTAGATTATGTGCTTGATTCTAAGAAAGATTAGGGGTTTGAATTTTTTTCTATTGTTGTAATATTAATAGTCTGTCTATTGCTTCAACACAGTTTTTAATGACGTTTGAAATATTAATAATGAGATTTTCACACACACATATATAACTTTCTTTTATTATATTAATAATGAGATGTGTAATTTATAATTATTTTCTATTCAAATTATTTACTAAATTAATTATGTTTAATATTTTGTTATGAATATTTTTATAAAGTTTTGATGTGTTTTATTTTTCGCTCATATCAAATGATATTTATGGCTATACTTAAGTATTTCAGTTTTTTTTTTCAAACTTTCTCTTTTGTTTTAATATTCCGCCCCACTAAAAAAATTATGAATCTGCCCGTCCATATTAGTTATGAAGTTTAATTACTAAAAATGTACGTTTGTAATTTCACCTATATAAGTTTCCATGAAAAATTGTAGTTTAACATGAGTACGATGCAATCATACACACATATCAATATATAACACTAGAACAAAATATTGTGGGAGAAGAGGAACATAATATTGGTCCGTACCTTTCAAAAAAAAATATATATATAATATAATACATATATATATATATATATATAAAATAATAAATATATAATACTATATATATATATATATATATAATATATATAGTAGGGGCGCACTCAGTGCGAATAAGTGCAGGAAAGGAAATGCGAACGAATCAGCGCGCGACACGTGTCCAGATCTAATAACTTAAAAAAAAAACGCGGTGGCATTTTCGTAAATAATTGAACATCGAAGTGCAAGTAAAATCTTATAAGTGCACCTATTTTCACCTATTAGTGCATGTAATTTTGCCTTGTTAGCATTCACTTTCCGCAACCATTCATTCACTTGGTGTGCTTATAACTATATGTGCAACTATTTATAACTATAGGTGCAACTACTTATAACTATAGTGCACCTACTTTCACCTATAAGTGTATGTAATTTTGCTTGTTAACATTCATTGATCTGAGTTCGCGGGTAGTAATACTCCTGAAACCCACTCGCAAACATTCATACACCTAGATGCAACTACTTATACCTATGTGTGCAACTACTTAGAACTATAGGTGCAACTACTTACGAACTATAAGTGCAACTAAGTATTTGATGCTTCAGTGTGAATTTTTACTTGCACCTATAATACATTTTACATTGCACTTGTAATACCTTTACTTGCACTTCGATGTTCAATTATTTACGGAAAATGCCACCGCGTTTTTTTTAAAAAATCAGTGTTCTCATCCATTAGATCTGGACACGTGGACGAACAGAATTCATTCCTATTTCGCGCTGGGCGAGCCGTTCGCACCTGAGTGCGATTCTATATATATATATAATATAAATATATATATATATTATATATATATATATGGTCGTAAAAATCTAAAATTAATAAAGACTAATAACATGGTTGATTCAAGGAAAACTCCTATAATAAAATAATATTTGACAAATTAAATCATTTTATTCCCTATGGACCAAACACAAAGACAAGAATACCAATCATTATACCATGGACCAAGATTTATACGGCATTACGGACCCTGATTCATGTGTATGTGTTTTGTGTTTTGCGTTATATAATTTTGTACTTTAAGAGTATAAATTATGTACTTAAAACAAATTAGTAATTTGTCTTTTGTAATGAATTTATCGTGTCCAGTATTGTGAAATTTTGTGCCTATGAACACCAATTATGTACCTCGTCGTTTCAATCCATAGTCCATAATGCTATGTGTTTTGTGTTGTGATTTTTGTGTTTTGTGTTATGAAATTCTGTACTTCGTCATTTTAGTTCATTGTCCATAATGCTATGTAGATGCGCCCTGGCCCAAAATGACGTTGTTTTTGTACCTTTTTTTTTTCTTTTGGAAATTTCGTTTCCCGTGTCTGCTGTTAACTTTTTTAAAAAAAAAAAATTATCATGTTTCGAATGTACATAATTGTATAACAGAATACACAATCTTTTTTTAAAGGATAATACACATAATCTAACATAATAAATAATACACATAAACTTTTAACATAATACACATAAACTTTTAACTCTTAAAAAAATTCCCATGTTTCGAAGTACATAATTGTATAATAGAATGTACATAATTGTATAACAGAATACACATAAACTCCGTCGCGTCAACTCCCCACACAACTTAACAAAACAACGTCTTTTTTTATAGGGCGGGGCGCATAATGCATTGTGTGCCCTAATGCACGATATAAAGATTGGTCCATGATATAAATTGCCTAAGAATACCAAACCTATGAAAAATGCAGCAAATTATTGTGTGGATCATGGTTCACACAGCGTTATGTGGACCATAACAAAAAAATACATTTTTAATATACTAAATGTACATTATTTTTGTACTGAATGTACATTATACAATATAATGTACACTCAGTACACAAATAATGTACATCCCCTTAATACAATGTACATTTTTCATATACTAAAAGTATATTATTTTTCCACTGAATGTACATTATTTTACAGTATACAAAATATGGTCCACACAACTTGTATGGATCATGGTCCACACAATAATGATTGAAAAAATGCCAATCGTTATGCTGTGCAACCGTGGTACCATGCATGGTGCACACAGTTGCTAACGACGTCGTTTCACTATGGTGGAGTAACGGTGCCGTTAATGGCACCGTTTAACTCCACCAATCAATTTTTTTAAAAAAAACTCCAATCGACGGGATTTCCACCATTTTCGGTGTGGATATATAGTTAACTAATTCTGGATAATATAGTTCACTAATTCTGGATATATAGTTTATTAATTCTGGATACATAGTTCACTAATACTGGATATATAGTTCATTAGTTCTGGATATATAGTTCACTAATTCTGAACATATAGTTCATTATTTATGAATATATAGTTTATTCATTCTGAATACACAGACGCAACAAATTGCCATAAGCCAAAACAGAGTACCAGTAACCGGTGTGGAATATAGTTCACTAATTCTGAATATATAGTTCATGAACACATAACGCCGTTAATGGTAATTGAATTTTTTTTTTTTTTAAAGTCGGACGTCAAAACGACGCCGTTTTTGCAACCGTGTGCATGCACGGCATAATTTGCCAAAAAATGCCAGTTGTTATATTATATACCGCAGTGCATAATCGATTATGCACCGCGGCCCATATACGGCGCCGTTTCTTTAAGTAAAGAAACGGCCCGCCGTTAGAGTTAACGGAATCCGTTTGTTTGTGTATTAAACACCAACTGACACTACAGTATATCCAAACCGACACTGCAGTTATATCAAATGATACTGTAGTATAATGAAATGAAACTGCAATGTATATAAACTGAACTGAATAACAATTTCACATATTTGAGTGTATATTGTACAATGAAGGCTGTAATTATATATCAAAATGATCATGTAGTTGTGTTTAATAAAACTATATGTATATAAAATAAAATTAAATAACATTTTCACATATTTGAGTCTATAATATCGAATGAAACTATAGTTATATCGAAATGAACTGTAGTTGTGTTCAACTGAAACTGCAGTGTATACAAAATAACACTGAATAACAGAGTTACTTTTTGCAAAAGGGTGCGAAACGGCGGAAATAAACACTGTTAATTTTCATTTTAAAAAAAAGACGCGCGGTGCATAATATAATTTGCCAAAAAATGCTAGTTGGGCTGGAGTCTTGGGACCACATACTTAAAGCCTAATTGAAGCATTTACGATAAAATATTGTAGCCCATCAAGAAGCCCAATTTTAGCAAAATTAGTGTTTTCCCAAACTCCATTGCAAATTGTATCATGGAATTCATTATCAATTTCTTGAATCAATGGATCATTTATTATAAACATTATAAGTTTCAATCAAAAATATTGTTATTGTATCAAATTATGAGTTAATATTCATTATAACATATTATAGATTCATGTAATTAAAATGATACAAAGTTAATCAATTATCACTTAAACTATTATATCTCTATTTTGTATAAATAAAATCCATGTCACAAAATTATCCTCCTTAAAAATATTAAGGCTAATGAGAATATTTTAAAATGATGCTAATATTATATATATGTTTTTCAGTATATCATTCTCAATAATTGTGTGCATGAATTATAGGGTCATGATTAATGAATTGTAAGTCTTGATTTATAATGATTTAATGAATGCGTTATTTTATAAATTAGCTTGTTTTTCATTTGAGAACTATGAGGGGTGCATTCCAATCAAGACTTTTATAAACTTTTAAAACTTTAAAATTTGGTGGTATGTTCGTCTAGACTTTTAAAAGACTCCTTTAAAATTTGCAGAACTCAACGGCGACAGGTTGACTTTCAACATTCCCGGGATTTCTGCCGTCGACACACATCAAGCTAACTAAGGCTGTTCGGGCGTACCGCCCAATCCAATGGGGCAGTTGAGAATTAATCAAAACATGTCGACGGACCAGAAGAAACTCCGAAGACATCCAGAAATTGGCGGACGAGCTTCTGATCGAGTCCTATGGGTTTATTCACTACCCCGCGCAGCGACTGTAGAGAGCCCTCTCGGCTCGCCATACGACTTTGAGCCAAGGTTCCGGTCGAAGTGTCGACCCACCCACAGGGTTCGCACCCTACCACTGCGGCGAATGAGGAGAACTGCGGATTGAGAAGAATTTCCTAGAGGAAAGAAGGAACGCGTGAGCAGCGCGAATGGTTGAACGAACCAAACACACAAAAAAACAAAAAAAAAAAAAAAAAAAAACATAAAAAATATAAACAAAGACAAAAACCAGACGAATACAAGATAAAAAAAAAAAAAAAACGCGAAGACCACCGAATAAAACGTACAAGGGATCTCGCCAAACAGCAAAAGAAAAACACAGAACCTCCAGAAAAACGACCCTCGTGTACCGAGATCGAAGCCAGTACAGCCTACCGAAGAGCAGCTCGCGTAGTGGAAGGCCATAAAAAAAGTAAGAACCTACAATCAACAAAAAAAAAACTCATGAATCGCATCATGAACGTCGCTCATTTGAAAAGTTCATAATCAATAGAAAAGATAAAGGCCATGTAGGGCTCGAGATATTCGAAAAATATAAATAAAGTTGCATGGGTACAGCTAGTCTCCCAGGGACTCGCAAGAAAGAGTTATAAAAACAAAAAACCAGACCTTAAATAATTAAAAAGAGCATCCCTCCGACTGGAGGGACTCGAACAAATAAAATAAATAGAAACAACGGGGGACTGACCTACCATTTTCTGATAACACGAAAAAGCTAAAGGGTCGCCCCAACTGAGGACCGGCACGAGAAGGTAGAAAACAAGGCCTCAACCACACAATAACAATAAGGAGTCTCGCACTAAAAGAAAGCACTCGGCGAGATATATATAAACAAAAAACAGCACACACCATCTAGAGCAGAGACCGCCAAACCAAGACACAAAACAAAAGGTACCCTCGACTGAGGGAAGGACACCAGGCAAGAAGCAGTTAACAAGGCCAACCCCTTAGTCGTTCTGAAAAAACAAGAGATCGCCTCGACCGAGGACTCGGCAGATATATACAAACAACGGGAGCCTGACCCTGAAACGTTGATCTGAGAACAGAAAAAGCCTAAAGGTCGCCTCGACTGAGGGACTCGGCGAGAAAGAGTTAGGAAACAAGGGCCCAGACCTTAGTCGTTTCCGAGAAAAGCCAAAAGGAGTCGCCTCGACTGAGGGACTCGGCAAGTATATATAGAAACAACGGGCACTGACCCTAAACCGTTTCTGAGAACAGAAAAGCCTAAGGGTCGCTCGACTGAGGGACTCGCAAGAAAAGTTAGGAAACAAGGGCCCAGACCCTTAGTCGTTTCCGAGAAAAAGCCAAAAGGAGTCGCCTCGACTGAGGGACTCGCAAGTATATATAGAAACAACGGGCACTGACCCTAAACCGTTTCTGAGAACAGAAAAAGCCTAAGGGTCGCCTCGACTGAGGGATCGCGAGAGAAAGTTAGGAAACAAGGACTAG
>VALG01002316.1:0-18576 GCA_009835305.1 Ipomoea purpurea
TTTCTTGGCTTTCAAAAGTTGAAAATGAGACTAACTATTATATTACTTATATTTTTAATTGTTCAAACTCAAAGATTGAAGATACTAACCAAAAAATATATATTCCTTTTTGCCTAAACCGTATTAAAATCAATAGTAAGAGCAACGTTGTTAACTTGTTATGAATAAAAATATTTGATTATACTTTAAAAAATAAAAATAAAACTATTATTTATCTATGAAATTGTAAGACTTCTTTTATAGAAAATATCAAAATAAGTAGGGTTAAGTAGAGGTAGTGGAAGTAAAGTAGCAATATTCTTTGAATGGTTGAAACTCCAATGACAAATGTCAAGATAGATGCAACTCACCGGCAATATAATGCAACGATTATGGGTTTGACTGTTTGAGAGTTGAGAGCGCTGTCGCCGGAGAACCGCCGCGCCGGGAAAACCAGCATGATTTGTGGGTTGTGGAGATAGAGTAGTGAGAGTATATGCGGCTAAGGAAAATGATAATTGCAATATATTCTTATGATAAAAATTTTTGGGGTGTTGGGTAAAATAGTAGTTAATTGATTGGTTAATGAGTTTGATTAGTTGGTAACATTAAATGATGGTAGAAAAGTGTTTGGTAAATTAATTGTTAGCGGATATTTTTATTTTAAAGCTACTGGCTCTATTACAATGTAGTATCTGATCTGGGGTCTCCACTGAGGCTCGAACTCACAATCTTTCAAATGAAAGTCCAACTCGGGTACCACTAAAATTCAAAAAGTTATTCAAAGTAACTTTTTCAATTAACTTTTTGAAAAAAAATTATATCAAAGAGCTATTAGCTATTAGCTAATTTATCAAACACCTTTATACAATCAGCTAATGTATCAACTAGTTATACTCTCTAATTAACACATTCAGCTAACCGTAAATACTAAATAGGGCCTATGTCATCAGGGGAAATTGCAAAGCTCCTCTCTAGCTAATTTATCAAACACCTTAATTTCAACCTCACACATGGTCAAAACTTCATCCTTATTTAATTTAGGGCACATGGCTATCAATCCTATCATGCCGAGAATAGTCATATGAAATATATTTCAACGCGAAGTTAAGGTAGTTGGTCGGGACTGTTAGTACAATTTATTTAAAGATCAAGCTAAGGGATATAACTTTTTTTAAATTACTAATTATAAATTTTTTTTTGAATGCTACTAATTATAAATTTAGTTTGATAATGTTTTTAAAATAAGTTATAAGTTTAAAATAAATGTTTATTTTAAAAAGTAAAAATAAGTAAGTAGTTTCTTAATTATTTTTAATTTTCATCTTTATCTTTATTATTTTAAATAAATGACATTATTTACCAGTTAAAATCTTTTGACATTTCCTCTTCTGATCTCTTATATTTTATTCATCATTTTTTCGCGCGATAAATTTCAAGATTCAAGTAGTAATATCTCCATCAACAAAAACTTAAGCGAGACCCTCTATTGAGATGAAGGAGATTCACAACAATATTGCTACTTCATTATGAGGCTAGATAATGATTATACTAATAGTTTCATTTCAAAAATGTTAAATTTTAATATGCAAACAGACCTATTTTATTTTAAACTAAAATTTTATGAAGATGTCATTTTTAATCTTTTTACTTTTATCGACTTATCAAAAAAACTCATTTTATCAAACACTTTTAAGCATAATAAGCTAGCTTAACAGCTATTCACTTTACACTATGTTTACAAATGCACAGTATAACTATTCCATCGTTATGCCCAGGCAGGTGGTTTTCGCAAATTATGTTGTGCAACCGAATGCACCTTGCAAGGTGCATACGGTTGCAAAACGGCGCCGTTTTGATTAAAAAAAACGCGCGTCTCACGTAAAGAAGAAATCAGGTTCGATTCCCGACAATAGCATTTTTATATATCCAGAAATTCATAACTATAATAACAAATTTCATAATTATATATCCACAATTTCATAACTATATATCCACAGTGAATGAATGAAGTAAAAATCCACAATGAATGAATGAATGAAGTAAAAATCCACAATAAGATGAATGAATGAAGTAAAATCCACAATGAATGAACTAAATATCCATAATATATGATTGAACTAAATACCACAATGAAAACCTATATAACACAATTTCATAACTATATATCCACAAATTTATAACTATATATATCCACAATTTCATAACTATATATCCACAATAATGTTATTGCTGAGAATCGACCTGATTTTTTTTTTTAAAAGTGGGACGCGCGTTTTGTCAAAACGACGTCGTTTTGAACCGTATGCACCATCGCATGGTACATCGGTTGCACAGCATAACTATGGGTGGTTTTAGGCTAGTCTGACTAATGTATTGTACAGCCCAATCTTAAGCCCAATTCTTTGGGCTGACAAAGCAAGCAGGCAGTTTGTCCCATTCCCTGTCTTACGTTCGCAAATGTAGTGCTCTAATAGTAATGGGTATTAAACCCATTCTTCGATAACTTAGCCTATATATTCTCAATTCTTTTAACCATATATAATTTCAAAAATAAAATAAAATTGATGAAGGGTAAAGTTTGCATTTACTATTTGAAAGTATATATTGAGTAAATTTCACTGTACTTTCTTGTGCAATAGCTTATAAATCACAGAATGTGCAATAAACTGTAAACCACACAAGAGAGGTAAATCGTATTAGGAAAATCTTGTACGAATGACTGGATTGAGAATGTTGTGTTGGTAAGAATTGAACTCATCGCGACCTAGCAAATTTACTATTTTGTTATTTACGATTATGTGAGTGTAAAAAAATAAAGTTATGCATTTCGTTCTTAGGTATACTTTTTAGCATAGTAGTAAGCGTTTTGATCACTTGCAATTTTCCCAATTCGATATATGTTGTTTCATTGATAAGATTCGAATAGAAAACTTTATTTTGTACGAGATTTTCACGACCCCGAGTTACCAATCCACATCTTGTTGGGCAAGCTTCTACCATCTTTGAACTGCCATTATAAATACAACAAAAGTGTACCCACACAAAAAACTCAGGCAAAAAAGCTAACACTGAAGCTATAACATACAAGGAAGAGAGATGGAACCATTTGCTGTCTGCTAGAGAAGCCATTAGTACTCTTTCATTGTACACTTAATGCATGTACCTTAACAAAGTAACGAAGTTTCCTTTTAACTCTCCAAAACCTCGTATGGAGTTAAGGTCCCTTAATTATCACATGGACCGTAAAATATTATTTTATTATTGTACAGCAATTCAAAAAGTTGAATAGAATATTCTGTCATTAAAATGTGGTGGCTGATTGTTATACAGGAGGAATTCACTCACACATATGCAACCTGAAAAATGTAAAAAGAAGTTAGATACACAAAGACTTTGATGCATGAAAATAGGTTAACTTCCTTCACTTTACCCCAAAGATAAGATTTTTTTTTTTATTTTTTGGTAAACTAGTAATTAATATACTTATTTATTATTATTTTTTTATTTTAATGCCATAGAGTAGCATTATTATTGTAGCAAGATTACCTTATAGCTATAGGCTCATTGACTTGAAGGAGGATTCTCTTCTCAATTTTCAATCCCTAGCTAGCAATGACTAGATTATGATGAGGCCGGAATATTGGACTTGGGTTACAGGATAAATCATTTCACAATAATTATTATCCTAGATTTTTGTTTCCCTTCAACATAAAGCAAAGAAATCAATTACACAAATCTCATCTGCATAACCCTACAATATCGATCTAACGGGGGATACCTATACTATTCATATATATACATTTGTATCTATTGTTCTTTTATGTAGATATTTTTAATTTAAAAAAACAAGTCCCATTGTAACGAAACAAATGAACTACGATTACTTATACCTGTCTCTGTGTTCCGCTGAGTTTCATATGATTTATATTCTGTCAGGACAGGGCATGAGGGACCTTAGGGTTGGGGATTCAATCTTTTAGAACAATGAGTTGTTAGAATATATAAAATAATGAAAAGAAAGAATATCATTAATTAATTATAATATCCATACCCAAATTACACCACATATATATATATGTCTCTAACATTTCAATAAACCTAGCTAGCCCTAGCTAGTAAATTAAGAATCATAATATCCAATAATCAAACAACATCCTTATCTCACAGCCAAACATTACAACATGCATGTACCATTCAACAAATGGATGCCATGACTTTTTTTTTTTTTTTTAACACTCTAAATTCAAGTCCATCTACATATACACATATATATACCATATAAATATATATCAATATAAACACAAATCCATATATGTCTGTCTGTATGTATGTATAGGCTGCGTGTAATGATCAGATCAAATGAAAACCATGCCGTTTTCATCGTCGAATCGCATGTCATCGAGGCTGGAATGGACGCCGCCGTCCTGGAAATTCGGTTCTTCGAAGTTCATGTCGAACAGGAAGCCGTACTGGTCAGTCTCGCACTTGGAATGCGGCATTTCGTGCGACCGGAGAAACCCGTGGTGCTCCGGCACGGACGACAAGGACACGTTGAAGAAATTCGCCGCCGCCGCCGCAGTGGTGGCGCTTTGGTTCTGGCAGGCCGCCGCGATGGGACGATAGGCGGCGGCTGACGCCGGCAAGGAAACGGCGTCCATGTTAGGAGGAGACGCGGCCAGGCTAGTCGGGGAGGTGGCCGGCGGTATGATGATGCTATTGTCGTACATGGTGTTAAGGTTGTTCTCGCTGGTTTCGCCCTTGGACTTGTGAAAGACTCTACATAGAACCCAATCTTCCTGCAACAACAATAACAATACCACTTTTTGTAAGAAAAGAAATTATATCAAACAACTATCAGTTAATTTATCAAACACCTTTTTACAATAAATTAACCACTATAAGCTAACAGTAATTTACTAAACAGATTCATAATTAGTAGCAAAAATATAATTTTAATTTATACTATCAATTTTTAATATTAGCGACACTCTTATACTGTCGCTAGTGAGACTCGATCCCTAATTATTCTTGATCAATTGAGCTGCCCTTGTAGCCTTCAATATTTTTGTTAAAATTTGATGATGTTGTACAAGGTAATAGGGAATCACACTTCCACAAGTAACTAAATGAATTAATGATCAATATATATACACTTTAGGTAATTAATTAGCCGCAATGTTAATATGCGCGCCGCACATAGTTTTTTTTTTCAACGTTGGTGGGAAACTTTTCCTCTTTTAGTCATTGGTTATCTGTCTTATTTCAACGTTGAGCTTTCTAAGAAGCTTCCCACAAAGACTCTCGTCTTTTGTCACATGCATTATAATTATTATTTTGGGTATCCAAAATTTCCACCTACCCGAAAATTTAAAACTGTTCTATACCCAAAATTAAGGATGAAACCATTAACTTTTGATCAGAATTAATAAGTCTTTTTCACTCAATCACACTTATTATTATTATTATTATTATTATTAGTAGGCAACGTGACGACACATACACGTCCATCACGTAGGGTTAGACGAAAAAGAAACCAAACACGTGTTGCCATGTCGGAAGAGGAAAGGTGGCACAAGTATTACCTTGGGAGGAATATGGGGGTTTTCGAGACGAAATTCATGCATGATCCACCCCGTTTTGACGCCTTAGGCGCTCTGTTCCTGTAGAAAACCAGCGTTTTCCTCATCCCCACGATCGCCTGCTCCTCGGCTCCATCACCGTCCGATCTTTCCCCGTCGCCTTCCAGTAACCCGACGTCGTCGCCCTGTTCGTCCGGAACCCCGTCGCGTATTTCCGGTCCCGGAAGCTGAAGAAATACCACTCGCTCGAGTTCAGCTTCGCCACCTCTGTAATCATCATTAACACCCTTAATTACTTCTTTCTTAATTTCAATTCGTCCAATTAAGTTTAGCGAAGATTAAGGAAGAACACGACAAAACACTGCAAGTTAGAGAGGTGTGGAGGATTAATAGATTAGATAGAGGTGTGAGTGAGAAGAAAAAATAATTGTTCGATCGGAATGAAATCGTCACCTGCAAGAATGGCTTGTAAGACAATATTGGCAAAAGTGACGAAAAAAGTTGGGTAATCGTCACAATAGATTCCCCACGCATGTTTCGGCTTTAGCAAAGTTTTTTTCTTGAGAAAGTTCGTTCAGACGAAACAATGGAGGAAAAAAAGGGGAGTTTCGACTTTATCTTTCAATCAAAACAGTGACGATTCATTAATTAATAATACATATATCAACTCGTGTCTGTTTCGTTATCTTTTCAAGATCAACGGTGATAAATCAATAACTATTGTGATCACCATATTAAACCAAAGATTAAGGTTGTAGGTCCAATTTATTACATGTTAATTAAATACGTATCTGCGTATATTCTTAACTATATCAAAATAATTTCAATTATCTATGATTATTATATGACAATAATTTGGCCAAGTGGGATGATTTAAGAGTCATGTCATGCCCAAGACCAGTCCGATTGGACTAAATATTCGACCGCGTCTCTTTGATCATATATAATTGCATTTACCTAGTATACTATAATCATGTGTTAATTGCTATTTTCCTAATTAAAAAAATATTTTAAGGTGTAATAATACCCACAAATCACAAGATGAACATATATGTCTTATGCGTGTATCGTAGTCGATTGATCAATTTAGTTAAGACAGAATAAATCATTCACATTGTATATACACACTAAAAAAGAGAAAAAAAAATGAATGATACTATAAAAGATAAGATAATTCCAAACACGCAATCATGAGAATACGCAACTTGAAAAACTTTTTAGTGAAAATATATTAGCTAGGTTCGACCCTTTTCATACGTTATATGAGTAGTAAATATACTATTAGCCTATGACGACTTCTTATTTGGGAGAGTCACAATTATGTGACTTGAAAGTCTTTAACAATAAATTCTTTTTGTTAAAATATTATAATATTAAAAAATACTAATAATTTAAAAAGATAATTAATGACGTTTATGATCGCTGATCAGAAAAGTATTATAAATGGTTAATACGTCTAAAAAATGCTAATCAAGTAAATAGACATAATATTTCCCAGAATATATGTTCTTTAATGATAAGACTCCATTATCGTTTTAAATTTGCAGCTTTTTACACATTTTGCGCCCACAAACATGCGAAAGAAAATCATAAATCCACTGAATAAGATTGAAGCAACTGATGAACATCCCCGGCCAGACTAATGGAGAAAGCAACAAAGTTTAGTTTTCTTGGACGACATGAATCTTTTTCCTAAAGGTTCTGCGAAATTAATGTTTCAGTTTTACCCCTTTCCTTAAAGTCATCAAACTGTAATTTCCAAACTAACCCACCACTTTTAACCTCCCCCAAAAAAATAAAAAATCAAAAAATTCTAGCATGATCAGGTAGACATACAGAGAAGAACTGAAGAAGAAGAAGAAGATGATGAGGACGTAAAACGACGACGTACCAGGGAGCCTGCCATGGCTCACAAGTATGAAGGTCGATTTCCACCAAAGTGCCCTTGAGAACTTCTTCATTAGCGATTTTCTTGTACAGGTAATGGCAGACCAGTTCCTCGTCGGAGGGATAAAACCTAAACCCCGGCGGCAACGTGGCTCCGATGTCTCTTAAACCCATTCCTCGTACTCCACGAACTGGTTTTTTTTTTTTTTTCTTTTTTCTTTTTAATTGGTGCTGGGAATGAAGAAGAAAGCTTGAAGATAGATTCTGGAAGGACAAGATATAAACAAGTACTAAAGAAGGAATATTTTCTGTTAAGGTTTATTCATGGGAGGAAGAAAGTTGGTAGTCCAAAGGAAGCTTTCAATTCAGATCTTTTATGGAGATTATATCATACTATATATACACATATATTATTATATATACAATGCAGGGAGAGGAGTATATATGTATGTCTATATATAAATGTGTGGAGAGAGAGAGAGAGAGGAAGAGAGAGAAATGGGGACATAAAAGGGTGACAAGGTATGTACTACTTGAATATTATTAATTATTTCCACTTGGAATTTGTTACATTATTCCGGCAGCTTATTATGATGCTTGTGTAGTTCGTTTAATGTTGGAACTTTCAAGAAAAACCAAAGTCACAAGAAACCTTTTAATTTGCTTTTGTTTTGACAGAGATAACTTAATGTGATAAAGTAGGTGACTGGGCAGTTCAACTGGTCATAGAGGTGAAAGTTATAAAGAATGATCAGGGATAAAACCCTTAACACACCCACGGTGAGGGGGAGGGGGAGGGGACATTGGCCTTGTTTGATAAAATGACTGTTAGCTGATTGTGTGTTAATTAGAGGGTATATAATAGTTGATTAATATTAAGTGGCGGTAGAAAAGTGTTTGGTAAATTAGCTGTTAGATAGGTACTTGTATAATTTCTTTTCTAAAAAGTAATTGAAAAGTTGCTTTGATTTTTTTGAATGCATGTTAGCATCTTTGGAGTTATCAAAAGTTAATTAATCAACAATTATATTAATTTTAAACTAAGTCAAACAATTAATAGTGATTAAATAAGCGCAAAATTGATTGATAGTCAACTATTTTTAGCCAAAACAGGCATTATGTGATTAAAAAATGATACAGAGATGGCCCAAAAGAAATGGAGCAAATTTTCGTAAACCGTACTGGTCCGGGTCCCATTGCTACTTGGGAGTCTTCTCCTCGCCAATTCTCTAAAGCCGATTGTTGAGTTAAAATGAGGTTTTTCCTGTAATGATCCCAAGCCAGAGATGAAAATGATGTCGTCATGAACACAAGAGCAGTTGGGCAGTTATAATAAGTCGAAACGCAACGTTTTTGAAGAGAAGTCGTTGAAGGAAAGTTGGAATCAAGCTACCAAGCGACGTCGGTTTACTCCTAATGTAGGGAGTTAGTTAAGTTTGTGAACGTAATGCAATGTAATAACAGCAGTAGTGGGAATTGTAAGCGGGTCTGGCGATCTATAATGCAAATGTGATTCCTTTCGTTCTCTAAACTTCTTCTCTCTCTATCACTCTTTCTTACCCAAAACCTAAGGAACACTACATCTGGATATCAGAGCTCCAATGGAGACACAGATGGAAACCAATTGGCAGCTTGGCAATGGCTGATCTTAGCAGCCCAACATGGAGGCCAGAAGAGATCCACATCAGTTCACCCATTTTGTGGATGTTAAGAGTCTAATACGTCCAGATGTAGAAAATTAAGATGATTGAATTGGAATGATATTTATCGAGATATGTATTGGAACATATTCCTAGCTTTGAAATGATTCTATCTTTCTACACATTACCTCCAGTTAATAAGCCAAGGCGATTCCAGGGAGCTCACTCACACGAGATAATGCGTACAAGAACAGTAGAAACCCCAAAACCGAATTCGAGCACTAACCCAATATCACCAAAAGGACAGCGCCGAAGCACTCTAATCTATTGTCTCTGAACCTGTCCCAATTCATCTGATATGACCAGTACAGTCAGACCACACCGGGGGATAAGATGTTAGTCCAGGGATATGAGATGCTCTTGGTCCGACGTCATAGAGATTCGGTAAACATTATGTGTTATATGCATGCAAGCATTGTCACCGGTCCTATTGATACGAGGCTTGTGTACTATTACAACACGCATGAAAATGTGTTATCCGAGTATGAAGGACGTAACTACAGCGCACACATGACTAAAATGAGATGTTTTCAAGTGCGATTCTCACTTGAAAGCTCACCACTAATGAGGCGTATTCACTGAATCAGATTTATTCGTATAAATTCGAAATTATAACTACTCCTCACCAATTGAACACTAGATCATTATAACTGGATAATAGAGTGATCTATATTAATTTAGTGGATTCGAGTACGTTGGGAAAAGCAATATATTGGCAACTCTTAAATACATTCACCAAATATTACCCAAAAAAGATCGATAACTATATGCATATATAATGATACATGACTCTAATTGCTGAAAACTTGAGGGAGTATATAAGTCTGTTTGAGAGTTTATTTGGATGGATTAGATAGGTTCCATTTCCAGTGGGACCTATTCTCATTTTTTGCAGCATTATGGAGACCGATATTGGGGGGCAGTAATGCAGAAGATTTCACTAGTTCAGGCAGAATGGGCCCTGGCGAGTTATTAGAGAATTAATGACAAGCTTGAGGAATCCATATTATAGTCCGTATCCTTAATGTCTTATCAAAAGTCAACCTCGGTTTAATCTACATTAACCTGATGGAAGAGTTTCCAAGGTCTTTACCTTGGACTAGACCTAGTTACGGTCATTCACTTCCTAGTAGTAAGTAGTGCATTACCCTTTCACAAAGGATTCTGTTTATATGAATGAACTTTACCACACGCACCTGAGGTGTATAATAGATGGAAGAACAACCCTCCACCTCGGAAAACACTTAGGTTGAATGAATCAAGACCTTAAATGGTGGTCTGCTCAGAGACAAAGATGACCAGTTAATCAAAATTTAGTTTACAGAGAACTTAGAGTTTATGTTGATCTACTCAGGGTAACAAATAAGCCAATCAAAGTCCCCTGCCAATTTCCATTAAAACCTTCTATACCCCGAGCAACTACCACCGACAGTACCCACATACGCAAAACCATATAATCGTTGCCATCACCAAAACCAATATATTCCAGAATAACAAACTCCAGAGTTCCTCCAACTCTAAATACCATAGGGCACTATGCTAACACGGCCTAAAACTGTACGAGAGATTGAAAGGCATTCAATAAAGCGTCAAGTGGATAACAATATACTAGTCTGTGTAATAATAATCGCAATATATATAGAGGACATAACTGCCGTCGGACCATGCTACAGACTCCGACACACACATGTGAAATTGACTCCCATACGTTATAGTCCGCCCTCATAAGGAAAGATAGGAAAGGAATTACATAGGGATCAGAACGAATGAGTCTGAAGATAGAAGTATTCCTCATCCTATAACAAGAAAAGCGGTACACACGAGCTTCATCTACGCGCACGGTATATCTATAACACAAGGCTGAGAGAGGTTACTACACCAATACCTGACAAGTTGACTGCCATCCGATGCGTTCCGGGTTGAAGGAAATAAATTCTTCGTATCGTGATGCATCATAGATACTTCCTTCTAAATCGGATTCATTATCATTAAATTTCACATTATGTGATATTAAATCTAATCCAAACAATGTTATTTGGTTGATCTAATTAATATTAAAATCGACCAGCAGCTCGTGTAATCCATAGTAATAGTGAGTGAAGAGCATCCATCTATGTTTTGTGGAGCCCCCCGAAACTCCTTTACTTCGCATTAACACGATTGCTAGAATTCCATCAGAGATAAGCAGACCGAGCACACAATATAAAAATGAAGTAGTTTAACTCATATAACAACCATTAATTGTTTCGCATAGGTCTGAACCAGTATATCTCTCTGATTCGTATGCAGAGTGATAATAAGTTCTTGTTCCTCACTACACACATCTAAACTATAGGCCAGATCAGGAGGAAGGTAATTGAAAGAAGAGTCACCTTTCGCAAATTAGGGGTGTAGCAGTTGTCTAGGCATGGGACTGGATAGACGATAATTTATCTGCGCTCAACTCTTTATCCTTAGTTCTCATCTACATACTCTTAGATCCCTAATCGACATCTCTTATTATCAAAAAGATAGATGAGTTGATGAAGGAGGTGTGATTGAAACGAGTATTTACTAGCCAAAAGGCAATAAGACTATGGCAAGTAAGGTATTGTACCAAGTAATGGATTTTTAAAAAGATAATTGCGCACAAATAGATAATGGAGTTACATGTGGTATGCAAATTAAGGGTGGTTGCCACAGGAGAGGGAAGACATGTCAATCAACTCTCAAAGACAATCTAACAGAATAAACATAGAAAAGAATGGAAACACCAGGCTGGATAAGGGAAGATCTGAAAGACACCTTACAAGTGGGAGATTTGGGTATACTATTAAAGATTCAACCTTAGCAAGAGCAAACCTCCCCATATGGCTGTGAGACCAATGTTAAAAATATGTCAGCTATAGTACTATGGACCATACAGGTGATACTCACCAAAAAGATAGGCTGTCTGTGGCTATAAAAATAAGACATGCTGCTGGGGCCTAGATTCATCCAGTGTTCCAACATCTCACCCCAGAGTTTCCAAAAAAGAGGGGTGGGGAGGACAAGCTAGAAGCACAATCGAACCCCACTTGTAGGGACCAAGAGAGGGTAAATTATGGCTCAACCGTGTATCAATGCAAGTCCTAAAATAAAAGCGCTAGTGCACGAGGAATAAATCACTGCGCGCATCGATAGAACAATGAAAGGATCCTCCATGCTCGTAGTGGGCGGGACATAATTTGCCTAGATAGGAAGCTGCCCCAGAATGGGCATTCGGATTTCTCTTAGCCAATAACCATAGAAGGGAGACGACATATGGAATTACACAGAGTTCGAGAGAGTAGTCTCTGATGTGCTCAAAGAGATTGCGCATCGCAACGAGATGGGGTATAGTGATTGTAAATTGACTCAAAGCAAGAGCATGATTGAAATATTGTTGACTCGTCGACATTGAAAAGTTATAGCTAGTAACACTAAGAGAGCAGTTGGGACAAGCCCAAACATTTATTATTATATATACCAGGATATCGTCAAACGCACGTTTTTGGAAGGAGCCAAGGAGTGCTTTGAGCATCTTAACTAGAGACAGGCGCTTGGAGACTCACATGGATACACGCATGCTCGTTTACTATCGCTTAATCAGTTTGAAGCACTAGATAAGCCGAAATAGTTGTAAGCTAGATAGCGAGGGTGATGAATCAGATTAATTAATTTTACCACTATATAAAGCTCGCTTATCGGGAATTAGTGAGCAAAGGAGACCGTAATGCGATCTGTAATGCAATTGATTCTTTCTTTCTCTAAACCTCGTGAAGTCTAGACGCATCGAGAGTGCGCATCACAGCATAGCACCTTACGCAGCGCTGTTACCACAGGAAACAAGAGGACGTGTAAAGATCTACTGACTGAAACACACGCGCGCTCAAAACCACGCATAGCAATAGGCAATATTTGTAGGAGCAGAATATGAAGATTCAGAACTTTGAAAATACTGATTAATAGACTCATAGCATGTCTATAGCTCTGCTATCCTTCAGCAGAGAGCAATACAGGCACACACTCACACTGTCCTGTGACAAGAACAGCAATGAACTCCTAAAATAAGCTGAGTACTAGATTGATAGAATTAAAGCTGTAGAAAAGCAACAAAACTGAAGCAGAAAACAAGAAAGGAAATAAACAAAAGGAAAATAACTCTAAATACACCATATTTGCCAAGATTAACCTCCCTTGGCTCATAACATTACTCCCCCCTTGAGACAGATCCTTGTCCACCAGGATCAACAGTTTGGAATTGTTCTAACGTTAAATGGTGGGAATTGCCATCCCAAGGTAGGGCATGTCTCAAGGGAGGACCCCAGGTTAAGCACCACTGAACAAGGGTTCACACCCACTGTGGTATAATATGAGTCATTCTCGCGACATGCGTTTACCACTAAGCCAAGAAAGGCTATAGCTGTAACGAATGTCTCTATTCCCTCCAGATAACTTAGTCCTATTATTAACGTCTGCGTAATCAACAAATTTATCCGGATAGTCACGGGGGGTCGCAGCACTATGCCCCTTTGTGGACTAGGCCCGCGTCGGGGAGGCAGGAGAGTTGGCTGGATCATGAGGAGAACCTCTTAGGGATACCTTAGTTGGTCATTTCTTATCATAACGAGTATGGGAGAGAATATGAGAAGGAGGAGGATAGCTGATACACAGTGGGATGTAAATGAGTGGAGATTCTCCAAAAAGGTGCAGAATTAAATTGAAACCTAATCTGTATGCAACTTAGATGCAGACAGAAGCCAATCATACAAAATACCTCTTGGTATAAACAAGACGGACTCTCACTATGTATTAACCAATTATATAAATTATAGAGACATCTGACTAAATTACATCTGCATTAGCATAGTTTTCTTACTGCCTAACATCGTTACTCGCACCTGATTGTTCATAGTAAACATTTCACGACCACAAGTCTAAATCATTACAAGACTGTTGGTGAATCCTAAAGATACGCTCCAAATCGAACCTCACTCAGTGCAAAGCCTACAACTCATCATCTGCAGTGCTATTTCACTTCACTCAGAATAGTGTTTAACATTCCCTACTCTATATATGGCTCTCACATATAAGAGATTGCTCTCATATAACTAGCTGTTTCCACGATAACTGCATTCTCTGTATCTTTACTATCCACTCACCAAATAATATATAATTATATATATATATATATATATGATGTCAACTGTTATTGATGAAAAGAGGGTATTTTATACACCGTGATATAAAAATATGCATGGACTTCAAATGGAGTAAATTCTGGTGGTAGAACGTGAAGTGTGAATTCAAGTTTATTAAACGTATTATCATTCCCCCCAAAATTTGGCTAGTGACAAAGCACCTTATTACCGTCTTCATAACTGTCTCCTCTCCGTCATATGGAAGTACATATCAAGCTCAAGCAATTATTCATAGTCTCTTCATCAAACACAACTGCTATTAACACCACCTCCTGTAAGTAGGCAGTAAAGGACTTCTGGCCCAGTGCTACCACACTGTTTTGAGGAACATGGTAACAGTATAATGTTTAGGATTAGTAGAGCTAAGTTGAGACTGTAAGCGAGGAAAGTTATTGATGATACCACATTCAGAGGATTCTATCTTCAACAAGAAAATATCTTTTGATCTCTATCAGTTCTGCCTGCATAATTTGCAATTACCAATTCAGGTGTATGGTGGCTGGCTCCATATAGCATTGTCCTGAACTCACACACAAATTTCATCTCTTTGAATCACTCCACAAAACATCACTTAACTACAACCACGCCCCAAACTCTCTGTCTAGTTCTCACCGTTATCACTAAAGCAGAAGAAGGTGCCATCTGTGAATGAGAATTTACTATCATATTCCACTTATGTAAATGTGACGAGCCAGTAAACGGCCAAGTCTACACCTGGACTCTCGAAAGAAGGATAGCGGTTATAAGAAAATAAATTGTACATTCTCTACTAGCTATACTTTGCGTAGTGGTAAACGCCTGAACTCTTAACAAGTTACAGGTTACTGTATGTGTCGTCTAGCAAGTTGTCACAGGCATCTTGCTCTCGAAATAACAAACAAACATAATGGCCTACGATTCTCTATAATACCATGAGATTTAGGCAAAACACAATTAGTGACCCACATTGAACTGGTGCCCAATAGCGTTAGAAGAGTTTACTGTAGTTACACAACCTTGATCAAGAGAGTGCACTGTCATCAGAGATAATGCAATCGTTAGAAGGCTCGTTCTTACGCCTATAAGATCCGGAGGGTAATATAGAAATCAAATGATACTCCACACTTGTTAGCACCTTCGTATTTTGACAGACACATAGCCACATTCCTTGGCGTGACAAGAGTAAGATCATATGCACCTGATGTTCTTTATTAACCAGCAGCCAGCAGCCACCAACGAACACCTTTTTGGTCCAATACCATATTGTAGTAAAGCCGGTTAGATAAGGAAATAAATAATCTTTCTCTTCCATTACAGCGTATACTCTCAACGAGAATATAAACGCTTAGCCACATTATACGATTATACATTGCATAATGTTGAAATCTGACTTCAAAATTAATTCTCATCTCTTCTAACTCTCTCTTTACCTCAATGGCTTTCTTCCCACTATAAATAACCTTCTCGGACGTTAATAGATAATTTCGGCAGCATACGTCAATATCAGCTATAAGGCTTACTAATGCTCGCAGGTTCACAATTCATCGAACGAGTTGATCGGAGACAATTAGTGTTGTTGCAGTGTAGCGAATGTCTCATTAGCCCATTGTCGTGAATCATAATTTGAGGGATGGAAAAAAGCACTTCCTCTCGAAAGCAAGAAACATTTCACCCTCTTCCATCCAGTCTTCTATGAAGAGCATAAGAGGTAGTTAGTGCACATTGCTACCTACCCAGCCAGAACATCGATATTCCTCCGAATCCATTGCTTGTATAGAAATATCATCGCATACACTGACACGATTCTACTTATTTCTAAATGCCGCTTTCTATACTTCATTAGTGATGTATCAGCAGTAAGCTCAATGCCTACTTACTAAACATATGCAGTTCAAGACCGCCTTATATCGACAATGCCATGTTGAGTGTACTGATAGCTAGTGGTGTCAAGTGTGCTACAAAGTAAGCAGCATTATATGTTATAATAGAACCGTGCACACTAGGCAAATGTATTCTGTTGTGATATAATCCACCGTAAAGTGCTCTACTAGGTTAAGGAGTATTAGTGCACATTCCGGCAAATACATGACATCGTGGTATATACCGCTGGCATTTGTGAATATAGTGATAGGAGGAGGTACCTCCCTCTATAACACTCCCACTATATAAAATGGAATGAGAGAAGATCCTAAAAGGTACTTATGACGAATTAATCCTTTCAATCTGTAGAAATTAAACGGGTCATTGCAACATGGCACCAAATTAGCCAATCCGGGTTTCACCCTCTCCATGAACTGATGCAACACGACATATCACATAAATCCTCTGCTATTATTTAACGCACTTAATGCATATTAAGAATCGCACAACCAAATTCACCAAGATTGTCAATTCAGGCGAGCTCATTAACAGACTAAAAGAGCTAGGGTCATAACGAAGTCTACCGTTCTCCCGAAAATGATTAAGGTAGGGATACAAAGATGAAAACACACACCATTGAGTAGGTGGTTCTCGATTAAATGGGGCCAGGTACACAAGGCATGTTGGTTCTAACTCCTTCAAAAGCTATTTCGGCCAGCTTGGTCCCAACTAAAGGCATTTTTCTTCAATAAATTGGTGAGAGGCTTGCAGATGATCCCAAAACCCTTCAGCAAATCTCCTGTACATATCCAGCTAATCCCAAAAACCCTCTAAGCTCCTTGACAGTGTGAGGCTTGGGCCAACTCATAACCGCTTTAATCTTTTCAGGGTCAGTTTGTAAACTTCCACAGATATAATGTGCCCTAAGTATTCTATTTGATGTTGAGCAAAGGAACATTTACTTAGCTGGCATACAAGTGTTGCTCCCTCATGATGTTGAACACTGCTCTCAAATGCTGTAAGTGTTCCTCCAAGTTGGGGCTGTAAATCAATATATCATCAAAGAAAACCAGCACGCACCTTCTTAAAAGTGGCTTAAACACAGAATTCATTAATGCTTGAAAAAGTGGCGGGTGCATTTGTAAGACCAAAAGGCATGACAGTGAACTCCATAATTAAGCCTTGGTGGCGTTTTGATATTGGCCTGTTTTATACTCTCTACCTTTCCTCACAATAGTCAAATACATCCACTTCTGGTGACCCAATCCTCGCATTCAACTCTACATATAACACCCTTCACGCCGAAACCTCACGGGTAAACAATGAGAAAATCAGGTCACGACAAAAAGCTCCACTTCTCCACCTTCCATTGATCTCCCACACAAAAATGACATACTCATTCGATCCTGATAAAGATTTGAAAAACCCTAACAATTAATCCTTCCATGCTCATATAACCGATGTCTCTGCCAATACTACAAAAAAATAGAGACGGAATGAGAGGGATCCATGCAAATTTTTAGGCACGTAGCATGGTTACGATCAACTTATCACTGACCAAAAAGTTATGAGGCAGTAACCCGAAGCCCACTTCTATTCCTATAAACCGTATCCACATTTTAGACCCAGGTGCTGACCTGGCTAGGCCTGAACCCTCTGATACCACTTTTAAGATCAGGCGTTTACCACCACGCAAAAAGCATCTAGTAATCGAATGACAACTTTATTTCTTATAAACACACTGGCAAGAGACCTCGATTGCAAAATCTTTAGGCACGTACATGTTAGATCAAACTTTAACACTACTCCAAAAGCTATAGCAGTACGAATGAAGTCACTTATTCCTTATAAGACCCAGCATTACATTTTCGAGAGCCAAATGGCTGTCCTAGCCCTACTCTGATACCCCACTTTTAAGGATCAGCGTTTCTACCCAACTACCCAAAAGCTATACTAGTAACGAGTACAACTTATTTCTTATAACACGCTATCAACATTTCGAGAGTCCAGTGCAATTGCTTACTGCCCCGTCCAACAATACACAAATGGAATGATAGAATACAGATCACACTTTGCATAAACATGAGAATGAGAGGTGTGTTCAGTGTTCGTCATTGAGCATCAAAATGAAAATAGTCAAAAATATGCAAGCAATAACACTGAAATGCAAAAGCAAAATTATCAGCAAAGAAATATACAATGTTACTTGAAACCGAGGTCCCTTTACATTTTCTCTCTAACATACATAACATACACTGTATGTTTACTTTTAGCAACATTCCCCAAGTCCTTTAACTGCATTACAAGACGTCATTTAGATCAGAGAAAGAAAATTGGCAACTCTACCATCATGTAGGCCCGATTATGAAAGTCACGTGACTAAAAACA
>VALG01002317.1:0-13374 GCA_009835305.1 Ipomoea purpurea
AACGCTTCATTGCAGGCAGAGCTTCCATCCTGAAAAAGCATAAAAAACCATCAATTTCTAGCGCCCGTCTTGTGATTACTAAACAAAACGACAGTGTAACACTGTCTGGTACCGAACAATTCTGCACAACATGTTTCCTTGTTTGGTTAAAACAAGAAAAGCGGTAAAAGCATGAGCTAAAGAATGAGCAATGAAAGTGCCATGTCTTTGTTTAGACAGAATTGAAGGACAAAGATGTTACATGGTAAAAAAGTGATACAGATAGAGAATTGATCCAAGAAAAAGAAAATCAGATCTTAGTGGCCTCCCGAAGATTTGTCTATGGTTCGACTTGTGCATTATAACTCCTACACTTGTCTACTGGTTCGTTACATGATCTATGGGTACTGATGTTTCCTCTCCATCAAAAACGGGTTTTTTTTTCTTTCTAAATACTAAAGCTCAGCATTTCCAGGAGTAAAAGACTGCAACTTGACACACATAAACTTAAAAGAAATTTGATCTAACTATATACAATGGTAAATAATCTTGCAGTGCATGATGGTAGCAATATTATGGGTCAAAATTCAGTTCAAAGGTGATACTTTTACTTATTGAGTATGAAAACCAGAAACAGAAAGTTTTAAGTAACTTCAAAGAAGCACCTTTAGCAGAAACAAATGTGTTGTTTTCTTGATGATTTGTAAGGCCTACTAAAAGCATAATAACAACATAATCCTCACAGCAAAAGCGAATTGAAAAAAGAAGTAAAACCAAATATACAAAGGCAACAAGAGAGAGTGTAAAGAAGGAAAAAGAGCATACCCTTTTCCCTTCTCCCTCCTCTATTCAGAATCTGAAGGCAATTGTCCAGATTAGCAGCATCTTCGAGTGATAGGCTCTGTAATCCGGGCTTCAGTTCCCGGTTGGTAAAAATCCTCGTACTCCCCTCTATCCCCTCCTTTCTTCCTCACCTCCACAACTTTCAAAGACGGTGTCAATTCGAATATCTCAGCAGCAATTGTGAGCGGCCCTTCGCGCCCTCCTTGGACCCCTCGAGGCTCACTCTGAAGTCCTTCTTCCTCACCTTGAAACTCTCCACCTTTGCAATTCTCCTCCAGTTTATTCACTATCATATACACAGGTGCCTCCAAAATGATCCTCCCCCCATCTCCCCCTCTCAAACAATCCAGACAAATCGAATCCACGCGAAAACGAAATAATGTCAAATGCATTCAAGCTAGCAGGCTTTCGCACAGTACTTAGTCTTCCTGCTCTCTATCTCAGACTCTGATTCAGATAAATCAGACATGGAATCAGTCACACTGGCCATTGTTGTTCTCCCCATCATCAATAATACTACACAATTTGTCATCCTCAATGTAAAACCTTAACATCCTTAAATCCCCTCTTGAACCATTTATTAGTCATTATCTCCGGAATTGTCATCCTTGTTGATGGATTTGTTTCGAGTAATCGAGTGAGAAGTCGGAT
Source organism: Ipomoea purpurea (assembly GCA_009835305.1). Taxonomy (NCBI): domain Eukaryota; kingdom Viridiplantae; phylum Streptophyta; class Magnoliopsida; order Solanales; family Convolvulaceae; genus Ipomoea; species Ipomoea purpurea. The sequence goes on from VALG01002317.1 coordinate 1,474, forward strand.
CAATTCAGGAGAGAACCACCTGGGACACCTAAATTCACCTTGTGTAAATCTTCTTATACATAGCCATAACGTTTTGGTCGTGGAAAGGTAAATAACCTGCCATTAGAACAAACAGATTACCCCGCATGACCATATATCCACCTTGCCGCGTCGTAGCCTTTTCTGGCCAATAGCTCCGGGCGACGTACGCCGGCGTGCCGCAAAACGTGTGGAATAGCCCGTCCTGTTTTATCTGTTTCCGAAATAGCGCTCAATCCGAAATCGGAGACTTTCACATTGCCACATTCATCGATCAGGATGTTCTCCGGCTTTAAATCGCGGTGGTAAACGCCGCGGGCGTGGCAAAACGCCACCGCGAGATCAATTGCTGGAAATATTTCCGGGCAGCGTCTTCTTTGAGCCTCCCTTTGGCGACCTTGTTGAAAAGCTCCCCGCCTTTCACGTATTCCATGACGAAGAAGATTTTTGTCTGGTGGCCATGACCTCGTAGAGCTGGACAATGTTGGGGTGGCGAACCCGCCGGAGAATCGAGATCTCCCGCTTGATATGGCCGATAAGCCCGACCTTGAGGATCTTCTCCTTTGTCGATCACCTTGATCGCCACGCTCTCGTCGTTTTCACGTTCCTAGCTTGGTACACCTTGGCGAAAGTCCCGTGCCCCAGGAGCCTCCCGACTTCGAACCTCCCAACAGAAGCCCTCCCTGGAGATCCTTCTTGCCGAAGCTTTTCGCCACCGCGGGCTTCACGGCGCTCGTCGCGGCGGCCGCGGCGTGTCGGCCATTGGGTGTCAACTTCAAGATTCGACCTTTCTCCAACCAAAAAAAAAATTTAAAAAGAATGGCGTTCCCGTTCGCTTAGAAACTCCGAACCGTTCTGGGAAATTTACGTTCGAGGAGGAAATGCGAGGGTTGTTGTCGCCATTGAAAGGCGGTGTGTGTGTAGTTTGAGGTGCGTACACCTCCACCGTATACACACCTCACGTATGGATGTATGTATAATGTATATATAAAATATATATTATATATATATATAAGTTTGTGTCAGAGCTTTGGGTGTTTGAAAGCTACCGACTTTATATATTGGACAATTTGACATTTCACTATTCCTAGGTGCCGGTGGGGTAGGCTACGAACCCTTTGTGACGTACACGTATATCCAACATGTTTCTCATAAAAGATCTTGAGTTCCACCAACGGCTGGGATCTTTCCTATTCATTTGGCCCCACAACAATTATCCAATCAAAATTTTTACTACAAAATAAAAATTCCTTCCGTATTAACTCTTCAGTACCGTCCAACCGACAATATGGATATAGATAAGGAAGTATACAATCATAATGATCAAGCAACCCGTTATATAGGAATTTACTAGTGAGTAAATATCTATTCAAATTTTGCATGTTCATCACATTGGCATTTTATGTGTTTATCAAATTTTAATTCCTTTAATTATATAAGATTTTATTTTTTTACTTTTATACTCTCTCCATCCTTTTATATGTTGATTCCAATTTGAAACTTGACTGGAGTTATTTACAATTTAATTTTTATAATATTATTTTTAAAATTAGTATGTTAATTTATATATTTAAAACAACATTAAAAGTTACTTAAGACACAAAATTTTAAATTTAAAAATTATAAGAAAATTTATAGAAAATAATAAGAATAAAAAGTTAGTTAACAAATGAATAATATTAGGTATGAGACGATAAATGAAAATAATAAGTATCTTTATTCCTCAAATATTGTTTTTCTTGTTTAAGTGAATTCTTAGTTCACATCACTTTAATAATAAGTAATATAATAATAATATATAATAATAATAATTAATAATAATATTACATCAAATAATAATAATAATAATTTCAACGTTTATTGTATAGAAGTTACTTCCGTATTTATTCCCTTTTAATTGATAAAATATTCTAAAACGTACTACTAGCTACTAGCTAGTTTGCATTTGAAAAAACTTTTAAATTGATCCACCAATCGAATTGCCCATTGGAAGGGCGTTTGAATGAATTATAGGACAGGGAGCATTGTAATTGCAAATTACATTTCAATATAATCAAAAGGAGAAAAGATCATAAGAAACGACCAACAATTTCTATTAATATTAATATTATTATTGTTGTTATTGTTATTCTTATTATTATTATTATTATTAGTTTTGTTATTCTAACTGTTCTAGTCCTTCGGTTATAGGTCTACATTACATTATTATTATCAGGAATACGATATGTGAGACGGTTTCACGAGAGAATATCTCTTTTAGACAAGTTATATAAATTGTGTTTATTTTAATTCTTTATTTTTAAATTTTAATTTTTTTCATTCTTCTATACTTCATTATCTATTTTGTAAATTACAGAAATTTATAAATAAAATTATTCTTCAATTTTATTTTATTTTTTCAAAAATTAATAAACGCACTTACCCTATATATTTAACCTAACGTAACATAAACAAATATAAGAAAGAGTGAAAGTAGAAGGAAGAAAAAAGAGGATGTATTATGTGCAGTGGGAAGGTATTCTATAAGTGCAAGCAATGAAAGATGCCTAATAGCCATTCAACTTAATTAACTAAAATCATGAAAGTGAAGTTTGGTTTGGAAGTTTTTGTCGATTCCCTACCAGAATATGACTTTGTATGCAAAATTTCATATATCTCTTTTTTGGCACATTATTTTCTTTTTTAAGATTTATATATATTCCATAGAATTAAAGCACATGATACAATTTCTTTTGCTTAAAATATAAATAGAAAGAAATAATGTTATTTTCTTCTAGTATGAGATCATAATTCAAACTTAATTAAGGGAAGATGGATAACTCTGCAGATTGAACTGTTGGCGATGAGTCATAGCTAGGGTGTCCAAATTAGATATTATTGGAGTTAATTACTTTGTTGGTTAGACTGTTATAAATTGGTAATCAAAATATTCCAAGTTTGACTCTAGTGGGAGTGGCTTATTGACCTTATTAGTTTCAATGAATCAGTTATGACTAATCGATCTATATATATCGATTTACTTAGTTTCATTGTGATCCTTTGCTGGCTAATGTCATAAAATATAATTTATTTAATGCACACTTTCGGATAATGATTGCAATTTTCCTCTTCATAAAAAAAAAAAATAAAACAAAGAAAGAAAATAAAACAGGAAAAAAATATGGGGCAATATGAAATTTAACGTTGGAAGTCTTGTGATGATGAATGGATAGATGTGTCTTTAAAACAAAGCTTCTGAATTATCAACCTAAGAAGTGACTCAACAGCCGTTGCTGACTCAAAGGCACGTAAACAATGAAAAATATATTGTAACGACGTGTAACGTGCACCCATTTTGATTGCATACTTATATATGAGGTTGTTAACAACTTACAAATTTTGAAAATATTTTCAAAGGACAACAAGAGAGATTCACATGTACATGTCACTAGACTTATTTAAGATTTATTGAAGTTGTTTTCAAAAATAAATAAATAAATAAATAAAATTATTGAAGTTGTATGATCGGGTATGTTTATAGTGAGACAATTTTTTTCGCAGCCTGAATGATAATGTATGTGGAGGATGGGTATCTTGAAGTGGCAAGTCCTCGATGTCCTTTAAATGGGGTTAATCCTAAATTCCTAATTCATTAGTTTTTTGGTGTTCACTTTGAGACTGGACCAAATGTACATAAGGTTTCTTTTCATTTTGACTTTTGAGTATAATTCTCATTGTTGCTGAATTTCAAATCTTGATCTTTTTTTTTTTTTTTTTTCAAATACTATCACCAAACCACTTGTAAACCTAAAATGCAGTGATTCACCTCATTATTTTGGTTAAGGGGGACATAATCAATGCGCGCAAGTCTCGCAGATTATAATTTTTGCCTATGTTTATTTATTGAATTAAACTAGTATTTTCTATGCACGATACGCAAAAATAGGTGCTCAATATTAGTGTTTTATATTAAATTTTAAATTTTTTAGATTTTAGATATTGTATTTTATATTATTGTGAAATAATAATAATAATAATAATAATTTAAAATATTTTTAATAAATTGCTATTTTTTTTATTTACACCTAACATATAACTCCAATATATTATTATTATTATCTTTATTGAAGAGATACAAAGTATACTTATATAACTATAATAATAGGTACCGCAGAGTATAGTATATCTATAGTATAATATATTGCTATACGTGTTGATATAGGCTAGTAAGCTATATGGTGGAAATGCATGCAAATGCATGATACATAGTGAAAAAGATAAATCGAAAGTTATACCCGTAGGGTATATTTGTCCAAAATATTGTATAGTAACAATCTAAAACATAATGTATTGAAAAAGCGAATCGAAATACAAACATAAATGAAGGGTATAAACTCGATCTATTTGTCCCTAATCCCTAAATTCTCAATTCAATTTATCCCTAAATCATTATTCATTCAGCCCTAAATTCTTCCTGTGAGAGTTATTTTTACGCACCTGGCATATGTATAAGTTTGTACGTGCTAAGTGTGGAGTTCTTGACTTTTTCTGTGATGATTTCAGATGAGCAATCTGTGGAGTAATTTGGAAAATACACCGGCTTAGAGTTTGAAGAGCAAAATTCATGGTAAAATCGAGTTCTACTTGCTTCTTGTTTAAGACTGTTACTTCTATAATTGTTACTATTGATGAATTTGTAATCTTGACGTTAAGTTGGCGACTTGGGGCTGCGCTTCTGTCTAGAATTAAGCCTTCCGAAATCTTCTAGAGGTCAATCAAGTAGAAATCAGCTATCCATCTAAGGGTTATACTCTTGCTAATAATAGTCACTTTAAGTTTGAGTCTTGTAAATGAGCAACAAACATTAGCTAGGAAGAAAGCAAGGAACTTTTCGTAAGTAAATTATAGACTAACTAGTGAGACACATGTTTCTCATCTTCTACAATTATATATTTTGAACAAACATTGGGCCATAATTGAAGTAAAGTATGAACTTGTCTGGCATTCATATATAATTGATAGGAATTGAATTCAGTGAGTGATTTCCATTTGAAAGTTATGAATGTTGTTTATTACGAATTTAATAGCTAGTTGTTGTAGACCAAGTGGCACCATGGAAACACTCCAAAACTAATTTTCTTGGTGGTTAAATTGGGGATTTGTATCTCATGCATATAGCTTTTATTTAATTTGTTTGCTGTTTTGCAAATGCCCCAAAGCTGCTAAAATGGATTGGTAGATGCAAGTGTACGTACGTCAAGATTGACCTCGACTGTGCTAATTGGCTCGGACGTAGTAACAGTATGTAATTAGTATCTCTATGAACTCTGTTCTCTTGTTATTAGGATTCCCCAATCATCTAATGACTTTTGTCTTCACAAAATGCGACAAGATGAAAAGGGTATTTTCCTGGTGGTCGAAAAATGTGAACCTATAATCTTGCTTGGGCGACCAAGTTTTCCGATCACTTCAGAATAGTGGACGCTATTTCCGACCATTTCATATTGAAAATAGTGATGAAGGTTTTTCTGAATACTCCAAGTAATCGGAACATGAGTTTTTGACCGGAATAAGGCCATTTTTTACCACTTTATGATGGTCGAGAATTCAATGATTTCCATCCATTACAACAAAGCAAAGTATTATTTAGTGGGCCAAATGGACTTGTGAAACAAAAGTCAAGCATTATTTCTCCAATTGTTATGCCATGGATTCAGTCCGTTAGTGGCACCGTTTCCTCAGTCAATGATATTTTTTTGTATGAATATAGAGTTCACAAATTGTGAATATAGATTTAAAAATTGTGTTATATTGTTGGTATAATTGTGAATATAAAGTTCAAAAATTGCGAATATAGAGTTCTGTAATTGTGAATATTGAGTTCGTAATTGTAAATATTGAGTTCTGTAATTGTGATAATATTGAGTTATGAAATTGTGATTATAGAGTTCAAAAATTGTGAATGTAGAGTTCAAAAATTGTGTTATACTGTTGATTTACTTGTGAATATTGAGTTCTGTAATCATGAATATATAGTTCTGTAATTGTGTATAGAGTTCAAAAACTGTGAATATACAGTGTAATTTTTTTTTTTAAAATTCAGACACAAGTAAAACGACGTCGTTTTGGACTCGAGTCCACAATATAATTTGCCTTATTTCTCCTTGCAAGCCATACATGAAGCCCAAATCGTATAAATAATTTATAAATCCATACTAGCCCAAGAAAATGCTTAATTATGGTCTTAAACTTAAATATTAAATAATTATTATATTAGTACAAACATAAAATAAAGTTCAAAATAATTACAATGTTAAATAAATAAAACTAATTTATTATAAGAATCAATCCAAATTAAGTATATAAATAATGTTTATCAGTGACATCGGCTTTGGAATATTTCCACTATCATTATTCCAAACACATTATCTATTACAACCAAGGTTGCAAAAATTGCTAGGCGGCCATTTTTTTTTTAAAATTATTTAAGATTGATAATTATAAATTATTTAATACTTTAATAGTTAGTAGTAAAATATTAAAAATGAATTAGGTTTGAGTGAAATAACCTATTTTTAAAAAAACACTAAAAATAGCTAACTGGTATAGCCTAAATGCCCGTCTAGGCCGCATAGTCCGCTGCGACCTAGTCAGCGTTTAGGGCCACCTAGAACGGCGATTATGCCAGAATTCTAGGCGGCCGGCCACCGCCTAGCGTCTAGCCGCGATTTTTGTAATATTGATTGCAACTTAAAAGAAAACAATGTCATGTTATGAGAACTTACCTAAGGAGTTAGTCAATTTACACTGGTTACAACACATTAATTTTAGTAGAAAAATCCCAGATGAGATTGGTAATCTTAAGAATGTTAAATGGATGATGTTGTAAGTTAACCAATTTGATGGTCATATACCCTTCACCATCTCATCATTTTACTGCTGGAATTCTGCAGATTTTCGACCACCTGAAAGTGATCGGAAAATGCTTAATTAAGACAAAAACACTTGTTCAGACCTCTTTTTTTTTGGGACCAAATTGGGTATTCGGAAAAATTCCCCTCGCTATATTCGACCACCGGAGAAGTGCTCGTAAATAGCGACCACTTTTCTAAGGCCGTCGAAAAAAATGCCAGGAAGATAGTCGGGCAGGTCAAATTTATTTGCAATTTTTTTTTGACATTTATTCTAATTGTTATATATAAGAAATAATTTGTTGGAGACAAAAATAACTTGAAATACATATTTTAATTTACTCTTATTTTTAACAATTCAAAAATTCATTTTACAGAGAAGGGGAAAATGCCACTTTTAAAATAATTAAGGGATAAATGTGAATACGTGAATAATTTTTTTAAAAAAACACTATTAACATATAACTCATGAGAAAAAATGCTATTTTCCATTATTATTAATTGTTTTGGCCTCTCTCCAATTTTTCCAGCTAATTTCTATTTGAAAAGTCTTGCAACCTTTCGCTTTCTTTGCATCAAATTAATTCCCACCCATATATATACACATCATTAAATTAGTAGGAATAAAATTTGAGCACACTCTAATTGACTATTCTAAGAGGAATACCGCTATCAATCGGACTTGCGTGAACTTTACTCTTATTGCTTTCATGAAGAAAAAAAAATCTATTATCTGAAGTAAGCCATAGCCAAGGGGGCGTTTGGTTCACGGAATGTTAGATGGATAAGAATGTTAAATTCTTGTGTTTGGTTAAAATTAAGATATGTAAATAAGACAATGGTAATAAGATAAATTGATTAAAACGTCAATAAGTTCGACATTAGTAATAAGACAGGGGAATGTGAGATTACCTAAGAAATTGGAGGGTATCTCACATTCCCATCATAACTAAACAACTTAATACGGAGTGTTGGTTGACATTCCTGGAAAGTTACATACTGAACCAAACAATGGGAATCTTATATTACCAAGCAAATATAACCTGAACCAAACACCTCCTAAAGGTGTGTTTGGTTGACAGGTTTAGCACTCAGGAATGGTATGAAAGTGATTGTTATTGTTTGGCTTGACTGGTTTTTAAAAAACACTACTATGGGTTTAGAATCACCCGGCCCTATTAATTCAAAAATTCATTCTCTTATTTTATATAGGGTACGTTTCACCAAAACCATTACAATTATTGATAATTATTTCTCATTTCACCCTATTACCAAACATGTAAAATACTTTCACCAAAACCCATTACCATTATCTAGTATTTGATATCCAATCCGATTTCAATTCTCATGTGTGAGAACCAAACAGACCCTAAATAAATTGGATATTGTGACTAAATAACATTTTCCTTGCCAGCCCAAGTTGTTCTTCTTATTTGCGACCCCTAATACTTACTTTATCACAAAATATGAAATTTTCTCGCCCAAAGTCCTTACATCCTAACTCAAAAATAGTGATGAATTAATAAACCATGGTCATTTCAATAGTAAATTGTTAAGAGGACTAGTATCAGCTTATGTCTACAATGGAACCACATTAAGTGCAACTCTCACATTATGACTGCCAAGATTCGATCATATGCCCTTGTTCACAATCAACTACTCAAGAATCAACTGAGTTACACACAATATGGTGAACTTTTTGTGAGCACCAGGCACTAGTCCTTCCCACTAATGAGAAGTTGAGCGATTTATTTCTTGACTAAATGGTAGGCTAAATAGAGTGACCACAGTTTGGTTCTGGTTTCGAACTGGCATTTCGATTTTGGAAAATGTTGAATTTGAACCAGCAATTCCAATTTAAACTGTTAGTTCGAACTCTTTTTTTTTTTTTTTTAAATGAATTATGTTCTCTATTTTTAAAATAGTCCTAATATTTTATTAAATATATTTTTAAAATAGTCATAATATTTTATTAAATAAGTTCAAACCTTTCCAAATTCATTAATATATATTTTGGGAATTTCTCATTCTATTTTTTTTTAATATTTATATCAAATATTTAAAATTTAAAAGTTAAATTAAAAAAAAAATTATTATACTTAAACTTTTTATTATTTTTTTATTTTTATGGTTTTGATTATATTCTTTTGAACCAGAACCTGTTTCGGTTCCTAATATTATGGACCGGAACTGGAATGTTTTGGATTGTGGTTCTGAACCAAAACCGTCACTATATTGGTCCCAATAAGTATCAGTCCTACAAATACACACTTAATTCACTATGGATGCATAGAATTCGAACGGTTGTGACTCTAAGCTACAGGACTTATAAAAGAAAGTGCAATTAACATACGTTTTATATCAACTGCGCTTAACCTCTCAGATGGTTGAATCGCGTCCTGTTTGTACGCAAGTAATAAATGAAATAAATACGAAGTGAAAGGTTAGTTGAAGCAAAGGCAGGTTGCAGCAGGAGTGGCCAGTCTTGACCTAGTCCAAACCCTCTCCAAACATTTTTCGTATCTACTTCTAGTATTTAAAAGGAATTAATACCAAAATCCCTGCAATCCTTTGGAAAATCGTACTCAAGTAGTTATTGTGTGAATCACTGTAAAAAAATTGATATCCTTTCACACAAGTTTTTCACGTAACCCACTACAATATTCAATAGCTTTGAATGTCCCAACAGAAATTATCTGACTTTAATTTTCAGCTTGTTGTATGCTGAAGAAAGTATTAATCAAATTCATTGAGCCTCTGAGTGTTTCCAGGTATGTAACTGATCCAATTTCTGGGGCTAATAGTAAAGTCCCTGCCATAGACCGAAAGGCATCCATGCTAGAGCTGATTACGAACACCGTAGCAAATTTAATTAAGGAGAATTGATAATTTTGTATTCTTGCATGCAATACAGCCAATACGTACAGCTCATGTATATAGTGGGGTCGTCAACTTGAGAGCTGAGTGAAGACCCGTAGGATACGAAAGTATATATGAAGTCATATATTATTGTAATAATGCATTTTAGTTAAGATAAATGATAGATAATTGAAGTCACCTCGTTCAGTAGATACCGTGCCGTGCAAATAGTATTTAATTCAATGGACCTTAGCCTGTATGTATCCATTGTCATATATGCATACTAACATGGAGATCAAAAACCTATCTTCTCTACTCTCCTTCTTCATTTTAGCATTGGCTTTCATACCCAGCGCCCTACCCACCAACATCACCACTGATCAATCCTCTCTTCTTTCTTTGAAATCCTACACCACCTTTAGTCCCAACCATACATTGGCAAATAACTGGTCAATCAGTGGCTTCTTATTTGCAACTGGATTGGGAGTTTTGCGGATCCAAACACCATAGAGTGGTCGCATTGAACATATCGAGTATGGGTATTGTGGGTACTCTTCCTCACACATTAGGCAACCTCTCATTTCTTGTTTTCCTTAACATAAGTCACAACAATTTCTATGGAAAATTTGCCTAGAGAGTTAGCCAGCCTACGCCGACTACAATACTTAGATTTGGTTATAATAATTTTAGTGGGAAAATTCCTGAGGAAATTGGCAATCTTGAGAATGCAAAATGGCTAATTTTGGAAGTTAACCAACTTGATGGTCCTAAATCCCCCCTCACCATCTTCAACATTTCACATTGCAAAATTTGGTCCTCAACAACAATAGCTTATCTGGCCTCTTTCCGATGAAGCTATGTCCAACATGTTACCAGACTCAAAGTGCTTCGCTTGTATGTCAACAAGTTGAGTGGATTATATTCCAAAGAATTTATCAAGTTGCTCAGAACTTGAACAACTCCCGGTTGGGTTACAACAATTTTGTGGGGACAATTCCAAGAGAGATTGGGAGCCTAAATAAGCTTCAGTTTTTAAAGTCCTCAGCATTAACAAGTTAGAAGGTATATATCTTCCTGCAATTTGACTACTAGAAAGCTTAACAGTTTTCTGTAATAATTATATTCTAAATACTATAATGACTCATGTTTTAATTTTGTAGGAACAATACCTGAAACAATATTTAACATTTCTACAGTAACTATTATAAGCATGGGAAAACAACAATCTGTCTGGTACTCTCCCAACAAACATGTGTTCACATTTTCAAAATCTTGAAGAACTTTACTGTATAGTAACAAGCTACGTGGAAACATTCCAAGAAGCATTGGTGAATGCTCTTCACTTAAATACCTCATAATGTCGGAGAATTCCTTGTCAGGTATGGACAGTATAAGCTCTTCTTTTTAGTTTTATGTCTTGCAATCTCAACACATTTCTTATTGAACTATAAAATGAAAGAAAGATATTATAATGTGAATCTGAGAATCGACTCCAACATGTCAACTACATATGGATATTGTATTTGTTTGTACCTTGGCCTGGGTCACTTATATTATATTGACAGACGAAATACAAAAAAGAGTTGGGCTACCTTGATAAACTAGAGTTCCTTGAGTTGCACTATAATGGATTAAGTGGTTCTATTCCGTGGTGAATCTTCAATATTTCAACTCTTCAAATACCGGAACTGTCATTTAATGAGTTTTCAGGTACTCTTCCAACATCTTTAGGTTATTGGCTTCCCAATTTAAAAAAATTATACCTTGGTCATACCTATATTGGAGGTTATACCTCCCCCAAATCTCAAATGCTTCCAACCTAGTTGCTCTTGATCTTGGCAATAACCAATTCGTAGGCTTCATTCCAAATTCATTTGGAAACTTGGCAAAACTCAAAATTCTAAAGCTGTTTTCAATCAACCTTACAACTGATCCTCAATTTAGCCTTATAACTTCATTGGCAAACTGTAGATACATCAAAATCTTAGAATTGTCATATAACCCTTTAAACGCTGTGCTTCCAAATGCAATCGGCAACCTCTCCCACACTCTCCAATATCTCCACCTAGAAAATTGTAACATCAAGGGACGAATTTCAGAGGAGATTGGCAATCTGAGTAGCTTATATCTGTTG
>VALG01002319.1:13284-33311 GCA_009835305.1 Ipomoea purpurea
TCATTTCATTTAGTGGTGAAAGAAAAGATTCAAAGTATATCACAAATATATATTATCGTCATTCAGTATGACATTTATCATCATAAAGTGATGAGTAGTTGTAAAATATATACCTTCATTTTGTTGCGCTTGTTTTAAAACCAAAAAATAATTTGAATAGGATCCATCCCTATTACGAGGGCCAACTCCTTTCTTTGATTTTCATCACGGTAGGTATATAGTGAGATGTTTGGGAGAAGTATATAGTGAGATGTGCTTATATAGTTGAGTTTGACCTAGGAATGGTTGTTCGATGAAGAATATGTGGGGTATATTCTCTGTCCTCCCTCCCGAATACCTTTTCTATCCCATATCCCTAAAAGGAAAATAATTTCCCTCCTCATCAATCCTTGTCCCCACAAGGAAAAATCGAGGTTGATTATAGAAAAGTTTTAAAAATTAATTAAAATTAATGTATTTTACAAAAATAAAAGAAATAAAAAGTTAAATTTTGTTCATGAATACCAAATTAAGAGAATAAATTTGAAATAATAATGCTTTATATATATTGGGGTGGGGTGGGCCCACCCGGTCCTTGACGGAGATCAGATTCCACTCCTTGTAATCTCTTCATCTGGGTCCTCTATTTTCTAACACTTGTGTGACGGTTTCTCTATTCTAAAAATTTGAGAATCACGGTACGTTCTAATCAATTATATAAGTTCTAGAAATATGACCTTATAACCATCCCTAGTTTGGAAGTGGGTTCACCTGAGCACTCAAACGTAGGATACGTAGACGAATGTATACCTATAGATGGCAGCTTAAGACCATGGCCTTGGGCCCTCAATATTAAGTATGATAATGACAATCTCATCCACTGGCTCCTTTGATATATATAGTCCTAGTTTTATAACAGAAATATACTCTGTCTTTCAAACAAGTTTCGTATGATTTATAATGTGTATTGCTTTATTTACAAATTACTCGAGATTGTAATTCAAGTAATGATATTCATCATTCCACTTGAAATATACTTTATGTGATGATTTAAACTTATGAAAACATTTTTTAAGCCACAACATTTAAAAAATAATAATTGTTTCTAATCCATTAGATTTTTCCTAGTTCTCTCCTATACACATGTTCTTATTATTATACTAGTTACCTACACGTGCATTGTGTTGTCTATGTCTCACAGCTGGGCAATCATTCTAGACAAAAGGAGTCCTAAGAATGATATTCACAGAAACCAGGAGCATTAAATGATTGGTACTTCATGTAAGCAAAAAAAGGACAAAAAGCCATGTTTCTTTTTTACACCAACGGCTACACAGTACAGTCGCATAAATGCTTCATGCCCCAGTGGTTTATACACGCTGGTTAATATGTTTGAATTTCCATCTCCCTCCAAAGGGTGGATTTTCTTCCCCTATAAATGCCCATCTTCTCAACTGAAGAAGGGGCTGGTTGTTCAACTGATTTTATCTTAGAAAAAGCTCTTCAACAAGTTCATCTAAAAGCTTTTCAATAACTAGTGTGTGTGATTGTGAAGTTTTCAAAGAAGCTCATCCTGATTTTATTCTTCACATTTGTCAAGAAGTATTGCATCTTTATAAGAAAATTCATCCGATCATTAAGTTAAGACTCTCAAGTTGTTGGAGAAACACATCATTTCCATCAAACACCCAACTCTTAAGAAGAAGTTAAGAGACTGAGTAAACTCTAGGAGTTGAAATACCTTCAAAGTATCTGTCCGGCTTAGTGATCAAGGAAGCTATCTTGAGTAGTTTGTAATAGGAGTGATAGTGCAAACACTTTCACAAGTTGTGAAAAAAGAGTGGAGCTAGTAGGCTTTGTAAATAGCCGAACCACTATAAAAATCTCTCTCTCTATCTCTCTTTACTTACGTATAGCTATCTATCTGGCATTGCATATAGGGATGTCAATTTAGCCCTGAACCAATGGGCTGGCCCATTAAGCCCTAATAATTGCAGGGCTAGAATCCAAAAAAATCAATCCAATAAAAAAGTAAGCTCGTTGGGTTGGCCCTATCGAGTTATTGGATTGAGCTGGGCCAACTCATGGATTGTTGAGCTGGCCCGTATAATATCCAATCATTATTAGATGGATATATCCATACAATCTTGTGGACCATGAATATATGGTACATTTTCAATATACTATATCAATTATTTGTGTATTGAATGTACACTATTGTTGTAATTATTATATAAAATATATAGTATTATATACACTAACACACGCGTGTTACACTCAACACACTGTACGTACGTATATATTATATTACTCTGACACACACACACCACTATTTTAATTAATATTGATACATTATATACATTTATATATATATATTTATATAATTTATATTCAATTTTATTGCTAAATTATTTTGTTAGTGAATGATGGTCACATAATTGTATTCATCATGGAATTCAAGATACATTATTCTATTAATATATTAATAAATACATTATTTTATATTGGAATAGACTATTCAATAGCATATATTAATGTACCCTTAGGTATTTAAATATTTTTATTTTTTATATTAGCATGCTAACACCTCGCTAACACAACTACCACTGAAAGTTTGTACACACAGCTTAAACATATATTAGTAGGGCATTATATTATGCTACTACTCACACACTTTATGTTTTTTTTATTATATTTTTTTATTTTATATATATATGCTTTATACTACATCTTTTATTTTTTGTATTTTATTTATTATTTATATTTTTTTTATATTTTTTTTTATTTTTTTTATTATTATTTTTTTTTATTATTTTTTTATTTTTTTTTATTTATGTTATAGCGGACTGTTTATTAATTTGATTTTTGAAAATATTTTACAATCTACTTACGAGGACACATACAGAGACAGATCGTTATTCGTGGATTGCATGTGAATTACTATTCATTATAGCATCACACACACACAACTCTCCCACTTGATTGACGTAAGTAGGTTTAAATAACATTAATTGGATTATCTACATATCACGCTTTCTCGCACACACACTATTGTTAACCCTCTTGTTTATTGGTTAACCACTTATTCGATAGTATTTGGGAAAAAATCAATGTGTTCGACTAAAGTTGTAATTTTGGTCTTTAAAATCCAAGTGTATGTTGACTAATTAGAGTTAGAATTCTAAAAGTCTTAATTTTTATATTAGATCCATTGGATGACTCTAATTGTTATTCATAATATTACTTAATTGTATTTACTAATGTCTTAAAAATTTAATGTTTAATATTAATACTATGGACTAAATTTATATATATAGTTTTAAGATTTATGTAGTTAACCTACACCACCTTATAATAATTTTTTTTAATTGAAATATTTTATGTTCATAATTTCTATTTATCATAAGGAATTCAAACTATAATATATTATATTATTAAATTAACATATTTTTATATATGAATAACCTTCATTAGGGGTATATTATTTTTATTAAATATTTCCGTGCAGCGCACGGGCTAAATATCTTATAATATATAATATAATGTAATTAATTAATAATAATAATAATATTATTATATTATATATATTTAATGATATATTATAATAATTTAATAATTAATAATTTATAAATTAAATAATGTTAAAACATTTTTGTAAATTTAGCATTTTATTATTTAGAATAACATATAACTTTAACTCATAGTAAATATTTAATGCGCTAATATATGATTTTATTGAGAGATAATAAAATGATATACGGTAGATGCAATGTGGCAGGTTGAGAGAGAAATGTGGTCGCCTTTTCCTTAGAGAAGGGCTGTGGTTAGTCCTAAAATGTGATGTATTAGTAAATTAAAAAAAAAAAATTGAATAAAACTACTTGGTACTTTTAACTAAAATTTATTCTGATTATTTTAAAAATTTTGTAGTTAAAAAAAAGTTATTAAGCAAAAATTTTTTTATAATTATTAAACTTATAATTTTGTCATACATTTTTTTCTATAGATTGATTTATTTACCTCATCTAGATTTATAAGATTTTTTTAGATAAATCTTCTTTTATCTTTTTTATCTCTTTTGTGTACTTTATTTGATAATTATTTTAATATACTAACCTATAATATTTCATATATTCTAAAAAAATACATTATAATACGCCAATTTTCCCTTTAACTATATATTTTTTTTCTAATTACTTCCCTTAAAATTCCTTATTTTACCTTAAGTATTACCCTATTTCTTTATTTACTCATTTATTCAAAAGTTGTATATTATATGAACGTACTATTGTTAGGCTAAAAATATTTATTTATGATTTAGGCCCGTTAGATAGTGCCAAGAACCCGTTGTTTTAGATAAGGCCCAACCCAACCCCAAAAGAAAATAAAAAACCATTAACAAACACAATCACCAAACCCTGTAGCGATCAAAACACCGGCTAGCCCCATTGACATCCCTATTGCATTTACATATGAACCAGACCATAACTTCATAACGAAACCGTGCAAGTCTATCTTAAAATGAATATTACCAATTCGCTTTGGTATTTTAGCATCCCGTAGGAATATTTCGTTCGAAAATTGATTAGCTCTATCAGCCCCCCCCCCACCCCACCCTAATCTCTCTTCGACCCTACTGGACAAAAGCTTATATAGATGCTAGTGCCAGTCTTACATGTTTATTTGTAGGTTTCCACATAGGAAGACTTCACCACCAATTTGTTATATTTGCCTAATGATTGTTCTCAACGAATCTAATAGATTTATAAGATTCGTAAGTTAATTTTTACGTTATAGATCCCACATATGAATTAAGATCATATAAAAAAACAATAACGAACTATGAAGTCAGATATTACTCATATATGCTTTTGAACTCTCCGTACGAATATGGTTCAACTAGCTTATATCTAGAGGATGTTTAGATCCATTTCATACGTTATAGCCTAGGATTAGACTAGATTGGAGTCAGGTATTATAATTTTAAAAGTTTTATTAATCTCGGATGTAAGTATATTTCTAAGAAAGAAATGAATTCTCCCCTTAGAATTGTGAAATATAAAGGACTGGTATGTGGAATTGATTTAATACGACTTCTTGTTATCTTAATAGATTATTCTCTTCTCATTGTATAATCTTATCATTCCAGTACACATAAGTCTTGTACAGGATGACTAACAAATAACCCTAAAGAACACTATATATTCTCTGATGCTAAATCAATGTACCTGTTGTAAATTATGTCGAACCAGCAATTTTTATGAATTTTTACGGTGTAATTTATTGAATCGAACTATAAGTCAAAGATCCATGAGTAATGGAATTATCAACCGGATGACACTTGATCTTTGGGATAAATGTCGGGCCAGAAGACCGACTCGCATGCCTAATTATTGCTTCTATCTGTCGAAAAATATCCAGAAAGTCTTACCGATCGAGGCCCACAGGTCCGAGCGCGAGCCATTAAGCCGACGCGTCGAGATGACGCGAACTACTAATCGCAAAGTTCTATAATTAAATGGTGATGCATTGGTTATATATACAAAAGAATGAATTATTTTTGTTTTAACTGTTGGAAAATTCGGATAAAATATGTCGTAGACCTGGGGCTACTGGTTTTCATAGCTTGAGAATGGATAAATCCTGAAGGGATCGGTGACGTGTGCAAGACCTACCTTAAAAGCAAAAATTTCCGGAGACGGTGTAGTCTTACCGGTTGCTTTCGACCAGTTACACCGAAGCTCAGGATGTAGAATAGAAGAAGAGAATTTGATGAGTGAATAGAACTGAGGGGAAGCAGGGTATTTTATAGTATTGGAAATACCCGCCCCTCCCCTCTCAGCCATTCATGCTCCACGATTTAGGAAGAGTGTGGTGAAAATGCCCACAAGTATAGGGAAGACTTGTTCTACCACAATCTTAATGTGTGGATGGTAGATTTCATATGAAATCTACCTCTAAAAAGAAAACTCGGAATTAAAATAAAGTCCGAGTAAAACGCTGACCACACCGCGTGCGAACCGGGCCGGCCGGGCGGCGGCGCGCGTGTGGGGTTTCCTTTCCTTCTCTCTCTACAATAGTTTAAGCCTTCCAAATGGGTTGGTATTAAAAAGGTGGGAATTAGTCCCTTATCCTTCCATTGTGGACAAGAGTGTCTTCCTTTACACCCTTTAGACCACCATCTTGAATGTAATTTCCAACAGTAGTATAAACATTCAAATTGGATTAGATTCATATCATTGAATGATAAATAAACACGAGATACATGATTTAAATAACGAAAAATTCAATATTTCAAAATTGTATCGAGAATGACTGGAAGTGAAAACAAGACCAGATAGAATTTGATCATTATAACCAAATCCAAAATCTTGATAGATACGAGCCAATCATTAATTCCAACCATGTGGTAAATGGAATCAATACATAAATCAGTTAATAAAAGAATGGAAAAGACTTTGACTGTGTGCTTAGGTATATACGAATTCCCGAGACCAAGAGTTAAGAATAACAAGGTTTTCATTACCCCAAATAGAATAACCACTTAGAATAACAAAAACAGATGAGATTTGTTAGGTTTACCGTAAGAGCGGAATGGAATGGAGACTGGGAAAGGAATGGAGACTGTCGAAAGCCCCGAAACTGCTATCTTATAGCAGACAACTAATGCAAGCCTACTCAACTAATCTCATAAGTAAGGCCTGTTTGCATCGCAACTAATAGAAAAAAAACGTTCTGCCTATTTATATACTGCCCAAAAAATACGATACTCATGACACTGCCGAAATACATGACACTGCGGATAATAATACGATACTCATGACACTGCGGAAATAATACGATACCATAATACGATCTCATGACACTGCCGAAATAATACGATACTCATGACACTGCCGAAATACTCATGACACTGTTTCAGTTTATGCTTCAGATAATTTTAGCTCTTTGAAGTGCCGGGCCACGAGAATTGGTATGCACTTCAATTTGTCATTGCTTAGTTGTATCATATACACAGTATATATATTGTTCCTTTTACTGATATGTTGCATTCTTGAAAATCTTAGATACAAGAAACACTACAAAAAAACGCGAATATAGCGACGGTTTTAGCTACGGATATGTTCCGTTGTTAAATTTGCGACCGATTAGAGACAGATTCAATTTTTTTGTTAAATGAAAATTTAGCGACGGTCTAGTGTCGGCTTAGCGACGGATGTTGCGATGGAAACATTCCGTCGTTACAGACGTAGCTAATTTTAGCTCCAAAATTTGGTGCGAAAATTAGAGACAGATTCGCGACGGATTAACGACGGAAATTTCGCGGGTTTACACCAATATTTTAATTGCTACAACTAGCGACGGATATAAGAATCCGTCCGCTAGATACGCCAACCAAATGTGTTTTTGTTTATAATCTAGCGCGGATGTAAAAATCCGTAGCTAAATAGCTACTGATTTGATATCCGTCGCTAGATTTATGAAGCGCGAATTTATACAATATTTTAAACGACGGAATTTTATATCCATCGCTAAGTTTTATTATGGAAGATTGTCTTATATAATCTAGCGACGGCTAATATTCCGTCGCTAGCATTATGGATCAGATTTTAGCTTATACCCAGCAAGCGACGACGGATATCCGTCGATCGCTACACTTATTTATTGGGTTTTATTATATAATCTAGCGACGGATAGCCATTCCGTCGCAGCGTCGCTAGCCTTTTGAATCGAATTTTAACTTATATTCTTAGCGACGGAATACTAGTCCGTAGCTAAGGTTTTTTTTTTTTTTAATTTTAACATATGTAATATTGGCACCTATTGCTCAGAACCCTTTCTCCACATCCTCCATCTCAGAAAACTCTCCGCCATCGCCGTTGGTTTCCTCCACCGCCGACCGCTCGCTGCCTCCCACCGCCGGTGCTCGCGCCTCCCACCGCCGACCGCTTGCTAACTCCCACCATCGACCGCTTGCTAACTCCCACCGCGTTTGCGATGGTTCTGTCTTCTCCCTCTGTACCGGGTGTGGACAATCTCCGGCGTTCTCCCATTTCCGGCGTTCCATTGTCCAGGTAAACACTAATCAGATTAAAAAAAGGCATAATAGATCATTTAAAATGGTCGGGGTCTACTTGGATTGAAATCTATATCATCTTCAGTTTGTTTATTAAATAATATATGATTTCATTATTAAGATATGATTTCATTCTGAGGTGCCCAAAAGCAAATTAAACAAAAGGTTTTTAACATTAATTAAGATATGATTTCATTTCTGAGAATCCAAGTTTTTAATTCGAAATGAAATCTGATCTATCTGATTTGCAAATTAAAACCCAGGCCATTTTTGGAACCATGCATAGGAGCATTTTTCTTCAAATTTCTTAAACATTAGTTTTTGGTTTTAAATGTTGAATGAGAAAATTGGCAATGCTCTAATGTTTTCACTTACAATTGCCACAAGGTAATGATCAAACTTTATGTATCTGAGCTGATGTTGTTAAGTTTCTATTAGTGTATCGATTATTTTGGCTGAAATTCTTGTTTATGTTCTTATTTTATCTATCTGTTAATACTTTTGATAGGAACATAGCGGTCAAAATCATCATTATCGTCTTAAAGAATCGATTATCATTCGTTGTATTTAGCAAGTAAAGAGGAGCTCAATTCGAATCTGTCTATTAGGACACACGGAAGGAGCAGCGAAATTTATATAGGACTCTCCCCGCCTGAGCTTCCTGGGACACGATTCGTCACCTGCCGGCTGAAACTTCAATCAGATCCTTCTTCTTCTCAAGGTCCAATCCTTAACTTTTTTTTTTTTTTTTTTTTTTTGTAGTGTTATCCGTCGATATATTCGCGTTTTTTTATAGTGGCGTTTATCCTTTTTTAACTATCTCTCATAGGTAAAAACTGGTAAGAGCAGTCTAGAGCAGATCTCTAGAGTTTATGGAAATCAGGTTCAACTCTCTTTCCTCTTCAATTTGTGGAATAACTTTCTTCTAGATTATTATGGCTGCTAGCCAGTTGTTTATGTTTGTTTGCATCCCCATGGATTAACTTTTCAAGATTGAAGGATGCACTGCATTTCAAGTAAAAGCCTCTATCATTTTATTTTATATTTCATGCTAGCCATGATTATTTGAAGTTGGGTTGACATGAAAGGTTTTAGTTCTTTTTACGGATTTTAGGCATTATCTTAACATGCAGTTCCTGCTCATTTGTAGGGAGGCTTGTTGTCTTCGGTTGTGTGTGAAAGAATTCTTTTTTAGGAATGTATTTTTCTATTAACCCTAGCATATGTGTTGGAATAAATTATATGACATATGTTTAAGTATTATTTTTAAAGATTGACATTAAATGTTATAACTTCTTTTCTTCCCAGCTTTTGTGCCATTTTTTTGGCTTAAAAAGAGGTGCCTAATTTCAGGCTTGGCATTCTCAGGTGAACTTATTTCCAGAGATGAGGGACAAATTGACGTTTCCTGTCTACTATATAGGTATAGAAAAGCATTAACAAGCATTCAAATAGTTTCAAATTACTTGCATTAATGCATTCAAATAGTTTGCATAGAAAGCCAAAATAGACACCTGCAAGTCTGCCTCCGGCACCCAAATTTTATGCATTTCTCCAGCGGCTGTTGATTTATTTATTTGATATTGAAACATTACTGATTTAGCCGATGTCTTTTCCTTACAGTTATATTGTTTCTCGGTGCTTGCACAAAGCCTCCACATCTGTTCATGGTTACTGAGTACATGGAGATGGGTTCACTTTACTATTTGATCATTTAAGTTGTCAAAAGAAGCTGCTCAGCTGGCGGAGGAGACTTAAGATGCTATGTGACATATATATATATGCAGGTGGGTTACTTTTATGTTTAAAAACAATCATGAAATTATGATGATAGGTTTGTGTTGCAGGCTATTGTTTATTAACTGACTGTTATTTTTTATCTGCGTACTAAGAGGGTTGATGTGCATTCATTGCATAAAGATATTTCATCGAGATCTAAGAAGTGCAAATTGTCTTTGTGAATGACTTCACTTTTGCAGAATATTGTCTTTATGTGATCTGGTCCAACCTGACTCATTTGCTTTTGCAGTTTGACCGCTATAACTTCACTTCTTGAGAAGTATGAGGTTGATCCAAAGCAAATTGGTAGACTGGAAGTTGAAAGCGAACCGTTATAGCAAAAGCAAATCAATCAAGACATTCCTGATGCAAATATTTGAGGTATTGATCCTTGTCTCTGTAAAATGCCACTGCATTGACTAATATTAGACCCCATAGTGAGTCAACATCATAAACTAATCCTTTCTCTTACAATCGACAAATTAGTGAAAGAACTTGAGTCATGTCATTATGTAGCTTGACGTGAAACACTGGATTTGTCTTCTGATTCATTTTCCTTGATATTTCAAGAATGTGGCTGAGTTCTAAAGCATTGCTACATAACAAATTTACAAATTAAAAATTCGTTTAAATATGGTTGCAGGTGTTTATGTTGCAAGAGAAGCTGGAAAGAAAGGATATGGAAATTAAAAGGATAAAGAAAGAGCTGGAGCAAAGAGGGTGTCAAGGAAGAGCCACATGAGGAACCCATCACTATAGAGGAGATGAAGCTCTCTTCTAATGATAAAATTGCCACCAATGAGCTTGGATGTTGAATTGATTTTCTTTTAATATGTAAACTTCCTTGAATATTGTAAAATACTAGTATTTGACAATACAAGTTACATTTGATTTTCTTCTAAATTAAATTTGTTAAATGTGTATTTATTTGTTTGGAATGCACATATGAAATAGATGTTTACAACAAAAAAAGTATTTTAATGACAATTATAAATTTTAGTAGCAATCCATATTAGATGAGGAAAAAAAAAGTAAACATTAGCGGCGGTTTTAAAATTGCCGCTAACATTTACCAAAAAAAATAATATTAAATAAAAATTCGCTAACATTTACCAAAAAAAATATATTAAAAAAGATTAGCGGCGGTTTACAAACCGCAGTTTCTCATGAATTCCCGCGGTTGTAGAAAACCGCCGCTAAAAAAAATGCTTCGCGACACACTATTTAGACACGCTTTGAATAACTGCCCCTAAAAATAAAATAGTGGCGGTTTGTAACCGCCGCTAAACGTAAGAAAAATCGCCGCAAAATGTGTTTTTTGGTGTAGTGTAGTGTATGTTGTAAACATTCTTGATGAAGCAGAGAGTGAATTTTGATGAATTTGCATGCACAATACATCATTTGAAGTAATTAAGATTTGTGGATATATATATTTATATATATATAATAAATATATATATATATGGAATGAATTTAGTACTAACATTGGTGTTTGAAGTGTTGTGTTGATCGTCTCATCTCCCATTACCCCAGGTACTCCAGCCTCTCATCCCACTTTCTGCAGTAGTTACTGTCACAACTAAGTACTGACCCACTTATTTAATCATAAAATTCCTTTCTCATTACATGCAAATTTATTCAAGAAAAGTTGTATTTTTGGTCTTTTAAGTTGTGTACCACTAGTATTTGGTCTATGATGTTCACCCTTTATAAATATAGTCCTCAATTACTTCACAATATTGCCTTTTAATCAATTTGTTTAGTGGAAAGGGAAACACGTTAACCACTACTTGAAGATATGCATTAGGTAAACTACGCATTATGTAATAGCTTTGCAAACCATACATAAGAAGTAAACCGCACTAGGAAAAATCATTATGACATGGGTGATGGTTCAACCAAGGTGTTGACACAATCAGAGCCGGTCTAATAAAAATTGGGGTCCTGTGCAATATTTGAATTTGGACCCCTTTTTCAGGTACTTTCTATATATAAATAATAGTTGTTCAAAAATTTAAAATATTAATATTGTATAAAAATACATCTAAAATTTCATTTAAAAAGTGATATGCGATGTGCACATTTAGACACAAAATCATCTACCAAACTTTTGAGGTCATCGTTGTGCACACTATCTTTTAAAAAAAAAATTCAATGTCACAATCATCTTGATCTTCCATATGAGATTAACATCTAATAATTTTTCCTTGGCATCATCTTTTACTCATTTATTTGAATTTTTTTTTGTAATAGATTTTTCAGAGCTCCTTTTGAGATTGGTTTAGTTGTTCAATTTTTATTTTTTTACGCTTTTCAAACCTTTAGTGGGACAGGGAGAGTTTCAATGTCTCATGCTGAAAATGACCTGACCATCCATATCATTTGTTCCATGACTCTCATCAATGCTCGCGGCTACTCTTTCATATATTTCATATCCATCCTCACGTTTCATTCTTTCCTCCTATATCTTGGTCACAGTTAACAATCCGATCAATGTGATTCCAACAACATTTGACTTGATTAAGTTCGAGTTTAACTAATTAAAAGACTTATCTAAAAAAAAAAAAAATTGAATCTATTAATCCATCTATTAGGGACGTTTGGTTCAGGTTATAACCATTAGAGATGTTATAACATTCAAATACCTGAGGTGTTTTTCAAATAAAAAATAAAAAATACCTGAAGTTAATTGTTGATTATTGAATGATTGAGTGATTAACAATCACACTTGTTATGGATAAATAGATCATACAATAACATCCTGAACTATAACTTCCCACCCAAATCCTAAAAAATCTCGCTTCTAATAAAATATATTGTTTTCTACTTCCTATTCTACTATAATTCTGGTTAAAATTCCTATTCGAATATTATAAAATAGTGTAATACAATTCCTAATATAATATATTGTTTACTACTTTCCTATTCGTACTATAACTCTACATTAAAATTTATATTCTCCAAGGTTGGTAATACAATAGGACAATCTATATCTATATCTATATATATCTAAATTTATACATAATTAAAAGTAAAATCCTCATTCTAGCATTTCCCGCCAAAACTCATTGTATTGGTCAATTTTTAATTATGGGTAAACTATGAAATAATTAATGATGGTTAGAAAAATCCTAGAAGGCTATAGAATATAAGACTATTAATTATGATTATATTATTATTGTGCCTCACGGTCATTATTGTGACAAACAAAAATTTAATTTTATAAATCCGGTTTAAGAAATTTCAAAATAGCCAATTCTCACTCTATAAAAAATTTTTGAGATGAAATGGTGTTGAATAAAATTATTTTGAACCACTTTTAAATAATTCAACATCAAGACTTGATTAAATCTAACATCCTAAATTTTTGGGTACTTTGCTGTACCAAGTTTTGAACTGAGAAACCTATCTGAATGAAACCGGGAAAATTCTGAGAAGGAAATCAAGTGTTTATCTAGAAATCATTTTGGAAAATTCCCTTTCAACCCCAAACTATTTAAATAACAATTCTAGCCTTGGGTTCATGGAGCATGGTGGACCCACAAGCTCTCCAAAACCTTTTCATGATTCATCTTTCTAGCCAAGATTTTACCACTTTACCATCCACCAATCATGAGGAATCATCCTAAGGTTTTGTGCTCTATATATTGAACCATTATCAGACTTCTTCTTGATTCCATCTTGTCTCCCTCCCTGCAAGAACACCAAGCAACTCACAATAAGTTTTCCTAGCCAAACTCATTCATTTACTTCCTTTCTAGCTTTCATCCATCCCTGAGATTCTAGTTTTAAGCCTTGAGTGATTTGTTGGAGATGTATAGAGGTGAAGGAGGTTGTAGCTAGCTAAGGAAAAAGTGGAATCCAAGCAAGGAGAATAAAAACTTCAAAGTCACTGGGATTCTTCTGTCCATTTAGCAATTGAGATAAAATATTATCATAAGTTTAATTGAATTTAATAGAATTAAAATTTTTAACCTACAGGCAAGTTTTATGTCAATAAATCCCACAACCCACTAATAATTTATCACATTTCTTATAATTTATAAATTTAGATGGATGATTTTCTTTTTAAGTTGTGCATACTACTATATTCATCACCTTGAGCAACATTCCCTTCAACGGTACCAAGATCATCCAACCACGTGGGTCCATATGCATCTAACGGATTCAGTTGGGAAATCACAACCATGCAACTGTGCATCATAGAGCATATTACTCACTTATTCAGTGGAGGGCATATTACTATGGTTTGTGTGTTTTATTGTTCTTTGATGAGAGTTTGCTAGTACTTGCACCAAGTGGAGACTGTAAGCTTTCCCGTATAATATATATTATATATTATGGGTCTTATTTATGTGGGCAAGTGGACTAGGCCCATTAAGTAATTGGTTGGACTGGACATTTAGGTTTAAGTATGTATTCACCAATGTCCTATATAAAGCCTGTATTGATGGAATACAGGATACATGATTCATTATATGGTATTCATACTGGCTTAGAAAATACCAATACACCATCTAGGGTTCTGAGTCAAGTATGAGATAAAACCGCTAACCCTATTCTGCAAATCTATTGTTCAAAACAACCATCTACAGTAGCTTCCGCTTCCGCTACTACGAGTTAAATTTCTTGTAAATTATAATGTATATAGTTAGATATATTTAAATCTCACAACATACCTTAGTGTTCTATAGTGTTTGGTTACGGTTTTAATATCTGTATATCTTAAATCAATTTACGTTATTTTTCTATATCCATAGTTTATCCAATAAATAAATATGAAAAAATTATTCAATGTTGAAAGAAATTCAAACTGTACAAATAAATCATTATTGAAGATAAAGAAATCTAAAAATGTAAGTTCAACAAAATAAAAATTCATATAATTCCGCTCAAGGTACATGACTGGCTAACAATGAAAAGTATAATATTAAATAAAAATCGAAAGAAAATCTGGACAAAAAAAATTATCAATTAAAATTATAAACAAACAAATTTATGGTTGGAAACGTCGGCGTCGTTTTCTTGGAGAGATGTTGTGCAAGGGTTTAGGGTTTTTTTTTTTTTTTTTTTTGACCGAACATTGTATTCAGCCACATATCTACACCATCAAGTAACAAGCAACCTCTTGGGAAGATCTGAGGTTTAAGCGGATTATTGAAAGATAAAATTTGAGTATAATCTGATAAAGTGTAGAGAAGGAGACGAGAGAGCTGTTAAACATTTAAAATTTGCATTTCCTAGCTATAACGGTTAACAAATATTAAGAAGAAAAAGTGTCAAGTTGACCATCTAAGTTGATCGCATAGTGTAATTGAGTCCCTTAACTAAAAACAACTCCATTTAGATTCCTTATATCTGTAAAATTGTTCAATTAAACTCAAAATGATTTGTTAAAAAGGTTTAAATCTTTAAATGGTTGACACGTGTTTTTAAATATTTTTTTATTTTTTTAAAGTTATTTATTTATTAAAATAATATATATTATAAAATTGTAAACTTTGTTCCTTTTCTTTCTAAACCTGTTATGAATCTGATATGAATGTAAAGCAAAGGAATATATGAGTATTGGCAAAAGCAATTGAACAGCAAAATCTCAGAATTATCAAACAAAACCATGAAAGTTATTGTAATCTTTATATTACTGAAAAACATACATCAATACTCTTTATTCAAAGTAATTAAAATCTGACCCAATCAAAATCCAAATGAAAATATAGAATCAAATCCAATGTAACTTACTTTGGACTTAGCTAGGGAGACGACGTAGCTAACTTGACTCCGATGCTTCTTCTTCCGTGGACTTCCAAGGCAGCAGTCGCAGTGGTGTTTTTTTTTTTTTTTTTTTTTTTTTTTTTTTTTTTTTTTTAATTGTGTATTATTATATGTTATATATTAAATAATTAAATTAAATTAAAAATTATTAAAAAAATCTAATATTAATTTTTTTTAAAAAAAGATCGTGTCAACTCTTTAATAAGATTTACGTTTAAAATTCTTTTCTACTGCCTACTTTATATAATGTTTAATTTTATCATTGTATTATATGAATCTAAATGAACTTTTAGTTAGGACGTTTCCAAATGTCATGCGATTTTTTCTTAATGGCAATATTTAACACTTTTTCTTTAAGTAATGCATTTATAATTTTAAATTCATTTGACATCCATAAAATTTATCTTGTATGTTGTTCATTATTATGTTCATGCTTTCACTTGTATTAAACGATCACAAACCTAGATGATTCACTTTTTATACCAGCTTAGCACGAAGCTTATTTCTGATGATGTTGCCTATCTGCTATATGACTAGGCCTATGACTTTGTATATTCATTGCACGTTGTATAGGGCTTTTAGCTTAATGTATGTTTTATTAGAGTCTGACTTATACCTACAACATTGACTAACTAGTTATCAATAGCTGTTTGAACAGAAATCGTTTACACGTGTAGGTATCATAGGTCTGTCTGACAGAACTAACAGCTGTTGTAGGCATATCTATATGCTGTTTGACAGATACTAACATCTTTTTAGGCATATATCATAGCTGTCTGACAGGAAACTAACAGTTGTAGGGCACCAACACATAAGCGTATCCGTTGTACAAGCTAATCCATGAATGATCAAACACATCCTCACCAATTATGAGTTTCTTTAACTATCAACCCTATCTTATTGACCCATTATAATTATAATAATGCTTTTAAATTGTCATAATACATGAGCAAACAATAACACATGCAACAAGAGAAGAATTTTTATAGCTTAAAACCATTTTTGAATACACTGAATATTTCAGTTTTTACTACACATCTGTACACATACATGATTCATAAATTTCTTTGATTGTTAATCCATTACATTTATTACTTGTGTTGGTCTAGTTAGCTATCTATTGGATACTGTCCATTAACTAAAATATACATATATGTTATTACACAGTTTCTAATCTTATACTCCTAGAAATGCAATCTTGATGTTCATTTTTATGTGTAAGGGGCAATATACCCCAGAGTAAACCAAATTATCTACAGACATAAACTAATAATATAAACTATTAGATAATGCAAATGAATAACGTAGTATACCGAAAACGAAATATGGGTAGCCACTCACTTGTGTTGATCTTCAATCTGATTGCATCCGGTAAAGCTAGTCATTTGGTTTGCTTCTTATTTGAGCTAGCATTTTCCCCCTCAAACATATGCTGATATTGATATGAAAGAATACATTTAGAAACTAAGATATTATATAATCTACAAAGATAGTCACCATAACACCCCTGCCAACGGAACGATCATATCATAGCTATTCTCCGTTTTCTTGCTCCAAACGTTGCGTTTCATTTGCAATATCTGTCAATGAATGTCGCCTTCTTATACCTATTACGATGAATCAGATGGTTAATTACGTTACATAGACTCTTAAGACCCTTTGGCACATATACACACTACACCAACCTTGGTTGAGCTGACGTGGCTTGCACTCTCATCCTAAGATGATGTCGCGAGTCAAATCTCTTGTTTTCCTGCATATGAAAATACCAATCAAAATTGATCCCTGACCAGGGTGCGATGGAATATTACTCCCGAGTATAGTACGGACTTAAATGTGCCTCCTATATAATTAAGGCCTACTCAAGTATTCACCTCGTGGTACTAACAAACAAAAAATATTTATATACTACTTCATGCTTGGAGAACAGAAAGTCTACATAACCTATTAAATCTCTTCAACATTTTTATCTTATATAGAGTGATAAACATTTGTCATAATCTTCAGTCCATAACACTTGTATTATGCTGCTCAAATATAAAATTAAAGTAATAAGCAAACAAGTATATTTTTATTGAGTACCTTTTCCCATTATAATCATCAAATCCACTGAATTAACCAGCCCTTATATTTAACGACTCGGACTCAAAAAAGAGCAGAATCCAGATCCGGGTTTACCTCTTTTCACTATCAATATTAAATGCAGAAATAGCGACGACAGATTCGTCGCTAAATAGGTGAATAATTCTGTCTGCTAATGACACTTTAGCGAGGAATCTCTTCCGTCGCACAAAACACCGTTCGCTATATTCCTGGCGACGCATTTTATTTCCGTCGCTACAATTAAGCGACGGAAATTCCTTCGCTAAACAAAATACAATCCGTCGCTATAATTTCTTCAGATGACGAATTTGAAGGGACGAAATTTGTGATGGATATAATCAACGGGTAATCGTTTTCTATGCGTCTTATAATCTAGGTGACGGTAAATTCCGTCGCTAAACAAAAATTATTTCCGTCGCTAGTTTCCAACCATCACTAATCTTAGTGACCAAGTGTAAGGTAATGCATGACGAGTTGATCGTCGGTTAAATTAACTGACGAATTTGCCGTCAGATATTTGTTTCCGTGTTTATTTGCATTTATAAATCTAACTACAAAATTTATCATCATAGCTAAATTTTAAAATATTAAAAATACAACCGCTAATAAATCTACTCACATGGCCTACATCTTAACCCAATAATTATAGCTGTATCTTCAATGCAATATCAATCGTTAAAATATTATTTATATTAAACAAATTCTAATGTTATCTCATATAACGAATAACATATAGTGTTTATATAGCTCTTTTTTTTTTTGTAATGTTTGTATCGTATAAACAGTACAAATATTATATTTTTTATAACATAATCTAATCATCTCCTATATATTCCAGGATCTTAAGCAAGTTTATCATAATGGATATCACCAAACTGCACATGTTCATTAATTTGATCTCAATTAATGATGGTATGTTTCTTCTGTGCAGTTGTAGACCACTTCCATTTATAAACAAATAGTTCCTCTATCAGCCTTCCTTCTTCATCTTGCAATCACATCAGATCCTTCAGCTGTATCTGTTTCTCTGCATTAATCATGGGAAATCCGAGATCAATAAGTAATACATCTATCAGTTTTTTTTTAATGACCATCATAGCAGTATCTCATTCCGATTAACATCTTTGGATTTCAGAAGACTTATTTATACCCAGTTTGTAACTCTGCCTTGTCTTTGTACCTTTATCGATTATAAGACCAATGCCAGTGTTCACCTATCACTCTACGAAATCCTTTTATCTTATATAAGTAAATGATCATTTATATTATGACTCGAAGTCACTTTATTTAAATTCTAAACGATGCACCACATCATCAATAGTCTTGATAACCACCAGGCATGGCAAATTTTTAATATATGTTTAACTACTCAATTAATAGTTCTTCAATCTATATTCATCTCTTGATTACCCAAGCATCATTTAAGATACTTCTGGAGGACGCCAATAAATAATCTTTATCTTGAGTACATCCATTAGTATATGCACGTGTTTCACAGGTCTTGCTTCTAATATTGTATTAATGATTTATTTCATATATTTTTTTTATATTTATTTGGTTATTATTTAGTTATATATACTTTATATATTATATATTCTTATTTTTATCTTATATATATATTATGTATATAATATATGTCACTAATTTTCTATTGAATTACCAAGAACGCATTTTATTTCAAAGTTTAATCCACTGTTTACTAACGAATTAGAGCTTGAAATTCCAAATTTAGATAATAAACTTTATTAATGATGTATTGTGCACATTTTACTAAGTGAACTATGCCAAATATTAGTACTCAATTATAAGGCTAGTGGAAAATACTTGTATGCTGTACCAATTGAAGATCCAATTTTTATGCAGAGACTGTGGTCGATCATTTTCCATTGCTCAGCAGGTGCGGCTTATAATTATTTTATTTATCACATTGCAGAGGCTTCACTTAGCAGTCACCCTATTTGTGTCAACCCTTGATCCTTCACAGCACATATGTATTTATATTAAGAGTGATTCTTAAACATCCTACTTAAATAGTGTTCTAGGCTTGAAAATTATCTCTTCTGTATCATTAATATTGAACCTGTTAGGTCCCAGTATTGGATACCCAAAGCTCTTTTTGTTGATTTCTCCTATCTGAGTATATTGGGTATGATACAAATACCCAATAGAGTTGTAGTTCATTCACCCAAACAATCATGATGAGAATAGCAAAATATAGTGTCAGCATGGCAGAGGAGGAGAGTTACGTCAGCGTTTGCTTTTAAGAATTAATTGATAGACAAAGAAAAGTAAACTTGTCAAGAATACATTTAGT